>CM072933.1:51972976-52205476 GCA_036971965.1 Nyctalus aviator | reverse complement strand
CACGCCGCCCTCCCCGCCCCCTGGCCCCGTGTCCCAGCAGCTGAGCAAATGGCATCTCCTCTCCTCCTCCCTGCCCCTGCCATTCCAGCGCAAAGGGCACAGGGCCTGGCGTGCCCGCTGGCAGCTGAGCTTTCCATACTGCTGTCAGGTTTTCCAGCGCAAGTGAGCCAAGAGAGCCAGGAATAGCCCCTGGCCCGAGGGTCTGGGCGGCGTGCGCCTGCCCGGGGCCTGCTTTCAGGCCCTGTGCTGAGGGGTCAGGCAGGACCCCCGAGGCTGGGCATTGGGAGGCACCTGTGGCCACTGGGAGCCTGTTTCTGGAATGAGTGCCGTGGGAATTAGCCCAGGCTCCAGTCCGCCTGGGCCCCCCTGCGTGGCCTTGGGAAAGGCCCTTCACCCCCGGGCCGGCCCCGAGGCACCGCCTCCCGGGCTGAGGGCTGAGCGTGTGAAGGGCGGGGCCAGCTCCGCGTGCCCACAGCTGCTGCTGTCAGGATGAGCTGTTGTTAATCCTCACCCAAGGGTATTGTTTCCACTGGTTTTTCAGGGAGCAGAAGGGGAGGGGGAGAGAAAGAGAAAAATACCCATTGTCTATCTCCCACTTTGCCCTGACCAGCTGGGCCAGTGGTTGAACCGTAACCCACGTGCCCTTGACCAGGAGTCAAACCTGCAGTCCTCGGCGCTCGGGCTGACACCTGAAACACGGAGCACGCAGGCCGGGGCGTGGCGGTGGCTGCTGTGGCTGTACCTCCCCGGGCAGTGGCTGGCCTCGGAGCTGAGGCTCTGTGCAGGCCGGCTGAGGCTCACTGGGCCAAGCACCACCAGGCCCCGTCAGACAGGGCACAGCCTTTCCCACACAGCAGAACCAGACCCAAAGCCCTGCCACGGGCTCAGCTGGTGCAGCAGGGGAGAGCCTGCGTCCTGCCCTCCGGTCAGAGGGAGCGAGGAGGGGAGAGCAGGAGGGAGAGCCAGCCCCCGTCCTGCCCCAGGGCGCTGGGTGCTGGACACCCCTCCCCAGGGGCTATATTAGCCGCATGAGTCACGGTGGACGGCTTGGGAGGCCTGGGCGGGCGGGCACAGTGTAGGGTTACAGTCCATTTATGGGC
Source organism: Nyctalus aviator (assembly GCA_036971965.1). Taxonomy (NCBI): domain Eukaryota; kingdom Metazoa; phylum Chordata; class Mammalia; order Chiroptera; family Vespertilionidae; genus Nyctalus; species Nyctalus aviator. The sequence continues at coordinate 52,204,376 of CM072933.1, read as the reverse complement.
GCAGCAGAGGGCAGATATCAGTGTCGATGGCATTTGTTTCCAGCTATTCTTAGGAGCCTCTCAGGAGCGCACACAGCCCACCGACAGCCAGCCAGGGACACAGCAGGCACGCCGGGGTCGGGTCGGGGCTGGGACAGGGGCAGAGCTGGGCCGGGGAGGGTGTGCGAGGCCTCACTCCGCTCCTCCTGTCCGCAGAGGCTGCTGCCGTCCGCACCAGCATGTCTTACAGCGTGACCCTGGCCGGGCCCGGGCCCTGGGGCTTCCGTCTGCAAGGGGGCAAGGACTTCAACATGCCGCTCACCATCTCCCGGGTGAGTGCGCTGCCCGCGGCCTGGCCGCGGGGGTGGATGTTCGGAGAACGGTGTGTCTGTCCGTCTGTCCATCTTCCTCAAGGCTCTTGAAAATCAGAGCACACCTCACCTGCTGGGGGCTGGGATTGGCGCCAACTGAATGCTGCCGGCCACAGACCCCAGTCTCTGCCACAGCTGTTTCCTGCCGAACTGGCCAGCCTGCTAAACGTGGAATATAATGGCCAAGCCGAGGTGCTTTGAGCCGAGAAGGGCTGGCAGGCAAGGGAAGGGAGGACAGCCCCTCCTCGGCAGGGTGGGCTCCGGGTGCCCCAGGCCTGGAGCGTCTCCCTGGAAGTGGGCTCCGGGGAGGGAGCACCCGCAGGGTGGAGCGGGCAGCTAACTGGGGGGTGGATAGGTAGAGTGGCCGGCTGCCCACCTCGGCTGTCAGGGCTCAGGGCTCAGGACTCAGGGCTCAGGGCTGGTTACTGAGCTCCAGCACCCACTCTGTCTCAGACCCAAGACTGCAGTCCCCTCCCACCCCCTGGCCTGCCAGGACCTTGCACTGGCTGCCCCTTCCCCAGGGCTGCTCAACGGCCTGTCCACATCTATTCCCATGCCCACCCGCCCTCCCGCCCAGAAAATGACCCCGTCCTGCTGGGCCTGGGGTCTGCCTGATCGGGAACGCACTGCCCAGGGCACGTCACAGGCTGCTGACGGCTGGGGATGCTGACGCCGGCGAAAGGAGCAGCTAGAGCTGCGGAGACAGCCTTGCCCGCCAGGGCCCGGCGCCCACCGAGGGCTAGAGCACGGTGGATGCTTAGGCAGCATTTGTCAGGCAGAGGGACTCTCGAGGTCCGCAGAGCCGGGCTGAGGCCTGGGCCAGGTGGACTGTGAGGCGTGTGGTCAGCCCCCAGCAGTGTGGTGTGGCAGAGGGGCAGGCGGAGGCCCGCTGTCACTGGAGGGTGGTGGGTGGTCGCTGCCCTCCTGGAAGGTAGCTTTGTCTTGGGACAGGGAAGCACCGAGGTGGAAAGCTGCTCGGCAGAGGCAGGAAGCCAATGCCCCACTGCAGGAGGAGTCCTGGCTGTGGGCCCTTCGAGCGACCCGAGGAAAGCCCTCAGGGTGCTAGGGAGGCTGCATTTCTCGGGGGTGGGTGCTGGCCCGGGAAATGGCCTCAGCCTCCCTCGTCCTGGAGAGCTGGCTCATTCCAGCCTGAGCCCGCGCCCTCCAGACGAGGGGCCGGGAGCAGGGGTCATACTGAAAGGACAGCCAAGGCTGGCACACCCGCCCTGGGGCGTGGTGACACGGGCCTCCGAGCCCAGGACACCGGCACGTTGCTACCCCAAGGCGCAGTCTCCTTCCTTCCTTCTACTCTCACTCTCACGGTCCCCTGGCCACTCCAACCCTGCCCCGGCCCAGCCCCAGCCCCATCATCCTCAGGGCCTCCTCCCGGTGCTCCCTGCACCATCCCTGGTGCGGGGATCAGCCTCCTGGCTCAGGGACCCAGGACGGCCATTACCTCACCCAGCGGCTGTGTGCCACCTGGCCTGGCCAGTGGGGCTTAATGCAGCCTGAGCCTGGCGCTGGGCAGGGGAGGAATGTCCCACTGTAGGCACCGGGGATATTGAGACGGGCTGGAGCCACATCTAGGGGGCCTTTAAAAATAGAACCCGCAGCCCAGACAAGGCAGCAGGGCACGCACAATGGCCTCCCTGCGTCCTACAGGGGCACACCCCGCGTTACCAAAGCCACGGAGCAGCTGGCTGGCACGGGGCCTCCCCGGGGTTTGGCGTCTCTTGGTAAGCTGTTCTTGGGGGCACTGATCCCCTGGACTGGGGCGCCCCGGGCTCCGTGTCACAGGCTGCCCTCCCGAGCCCTGCCGCCCCCCAGCGCTGTGGTTTGCCTGCTGGGCTTCTCCAGGCCTCCTGCACCAGGAACTTCCCCCCCACGGGGGTGCAGGACCAGAAACCCCACTTCCACAGAGACCAGTGGGTGCTGGGGGCCTGGAGGCGCTGTGGAGGGTTCCCGGAGGCAGGGCTGCCCTGCTCAGGGGCCTCCCTCACAACCACCTGCACTGCAGTCCAGAGGGAGGTGGGGGGGGGGTCACAGCTAGGGTCACAGCCAGGCAGGCAGACTTGAATTTGCACAGGAGCTCCTGCGGCGTCCCTGTCCGCACGCCTGCCCCTTCCCGCTCCGGTGGGGCCGGTACAGGGGCACTGAGTGGGGCCAGGCACCGGTCAGCTGCAGCCGCTCCTGTAAAAAGGCTGCCCCAGCCACCCGCAGGCTGCTGGGAGCTCCCCCTCCCCCTCCTGCCCACAGGCCCTCAGCATCTGCCCCTGGACAGCAGCAGCCCGTCCGGCCTCCTGCCTGTGGGTCTCCGCCTGAGGCCCCAGGAAGAAGGGGGTTCGGAGAGGAGCCTCGGAGGGCAGGAGGGACAGGTGCGGGGCCTCTCCCCGCCTGCCCACCCAGCCAGTTCTCCAGGAAGCGGGAGGGGTGGGGGCAGCAACAAGGCCCGCCCCGCCCTGTGCCAGCCCGTGCGGGCCGCTAGGCCGGATCTGGGCCTGCTCTGGGCCTGGCCCCTGATGCATGCTCGGTCCCCCACTTTATGGGAGAGGGTGTGCGTCCGCTCGGCTCCTCCCCGCGGCCGCCTTGGGAAGGTGGATCCCACTGTACAGTGAGGACGCGCCTGTGGGAGATGCTGCGGAGGACCGGCACTGTGCAGGCCGTGGCACCTGCTGTCCGGGCTCTCGTTGTGAGGACGGCGGGAGGGGCCTGTGGACCAGCTCCCTGGCAGTTTTCAGTTCCAGGACTTGTCAGACTCTGCCAATGGGGACCCAGAGGACAGAGGGTCCCCGGGGAGGGGAAGGCCAAGATTATTCTGGGGCCACTGTGCCGGCGATTCCTGGAATCCAGGCTGCGGAGAGCTTCTGGGGCAGCGCCGCCAAGTGCTGACAGGCCGAGCTGTTTATAGCTCGAAGGTCAGGCGGCTCCGAGTGCCACCCCCCCCCCCCCCATCCCCGGAGCAAACGGAGGGCCGCAGGCCCACAGCGTCCCATCGAGGCCTCCCTGCCGGCCCCCTCCCCCGTGTCAGAGCTGGCACTGGCCCCGTGCCCCCGAAAGGACGTGAGCCTGAGGCCGCCTGGGCTCCTGGAGACCAGAACCTCCGAGCCCTGGGCCAGCTTCATGGACCGCCCCCAGGCGGCAGCGAGCGAGAGGAGGCCCTGGCCCTGCTGGCGGCCCTCCAGGCTGGGCGAGCTCTCCCCAGCCCCGGAGTCTCTGTCCCTCTGCATGCCCCCTCTGTCCAGGGCAGCGTCTGTCACTGCAAAGGCCCCTAGGACCACGCCCACCCTCCCCAGGACCCATCGTGAGAGGCTGGAGGGACTTGGCCGTGTCCAGTGCTCTCCGGCCGCCCACATCGCTGTGCCCGGAGCGTCTGAGGGGACCTCCCGGACACAGCGGGGCTGAGGGCCTGGTTCTCGAGAGGCCCTCGGAGGGCCAGGGAGGGGTGGCTGGTCAGCTGGAGAGGCCCGGTGGCCCTGGCTTTGGCACAGGGGGCCCCTGTCCGGTGGAGTGTGAGGCAGGGCCAGTGGCGGAGGTGGGCCTGCTGTCACTGCTTTCAGCCTGAGGTGAGGAGGGAGGGGAACGTGGCCCGCCCGAGGCGCTGGAGCAGGGCAGCAGGGGAGAGACTTTATTTTTAGACTATTTTCTTAGAGCAGTTTTACCTAAAACTGCTCTAAGAAACCTCACATGCTCTAAGAAACCTCAATGTTGCTGTGAACCTCACAGCAACATTGAGGGGAGGGAACAGAGATTTCCCCCTCCCCGCCCCTCCCCCTCTCCCTCCCCTTCCCCTCCTCCCCTTGTCCTGCTCCCCCTCCCCCCACAGCCCCTCAGTCAGCGCTGTTGCCGCTGACGAGCCCACATGACCCTCGTTGCCGCCATCTCACTGGGACTCTCTGGGGCTCACTGGTTGCACGGCCCGGTTTGGACAGATGGACGAGGGCACGGGACCCTGTGCGAAGCTCAGGGGAGGCTCTGGGGCTGGCTGGGCTGGAAGCGGCCGGGGAGGCAGGAGATTCCAGCAGGAGGGTGGGGGTGGAGCCAGGCCCCAGGGGAGCCCAGGTGGGCTCTAAGAGCCAGGCAGGCAGTAACTTAATCGCACAATGTTACAGGCACTTAGGGCTCCAGGGCTCCAGGGAGATCCCCGGGATGGGCCCCCGGCAAGGTGGGGAGGAGATGCTGGAAGGCACACCATCCCCACATCCACCAGCTGCCCTTGCCCCCACTCCCTCTCCCCCTGTACCCCGACATGGACCAACCTGGAGGGGGTGGGCAGGCAGGGCCTGTCTGTTCTGAGCTCGGTGAGAGATGGCGGGGGGGCGTCCTCCGGAGCCCAGCTGCCCTCCTGCTGCCAGCTGCCTGGGAACTGGGGAGACAGGAGCCAGTCTCCTGGGTGCCCCTGAGTCAGGGAAGCCGTGCACCCCTCTGCCGGCTCTGGCCCCTGAGTCAGGGAAGCCCCGTGCACCCCTCTGCCGGCTCTGGCTCCTTCTGAGCCAGGGAAGCCCGTGCACCCCTCTGCCGGCTCTGGCCCCTGAGCCAGGGGAGCCGTGCACCCCTCTGCCGGCTCTGGCCCCTGAGTCAGGGAAGCCCCGTGCACCCCTCTGCCGGCTCTGGCCCCTGAGCCAGGGAAGCCCCGTGCACCCCTCTGCCGGCTCTGGCCCCTGAGCCAGGGAAGCCCTGTGCACCCCTCTGCCGGCTCTGGCCCCTGAGCCAGGGGAGCCGTGCACCCCTCTGCCGGCTCTGGCTCCTTCTGAGCCAGGGGAGCCCTGTGCACCCCTCTGCCGGCTCTGGCCCCTGAGCCAGGGAAGCCCTGTGCACCCCTCTGCCGGCTCTGGCCCCTGAGTCAGGTGCAGCCTCTCAGCCCAGGCCCTCTGGCTCCTCCAGGGGGAGGAGCTGGGACAGCACCTCAGTTGGGAGCTTCCTTGAAACTCCGTGTGCGCTGGGCCCTCCCCACAGGATTCCCCGTTTAACTGAGGCCGCCATCCTGGGACAGGGTGCCCTCTCTCCACACGCACGGGCATGGCTGGCACGGCTGGCACCGCAGCCCCAGGTCTGGCTCAGACCAAAGGACGCTGGTGCCTTCACTTCCTCCCCACGGCCCTGCAGGTGGCGGGGCCACAGCTGCTGGCTGGCATCGTTAGCCCTGTGCCCCTCTGGGCCCCTTAAGCCCCAGCTCAGCAAGGTGGGAGGACTCCTGGGGGCAGTGTGAGCCATCGGAGGGAACCTGTGAGCCAGCGGCCTGGAGCTCCGCCAGCACCGGTTTCCCAGCGGGCGACGGGGAGGCTGAAAATGTGTGCGATGAAGCGACGATTACAAAGAGCCCTCCAAACGCTCAAGAGGAGAAACACCAAAGAAAAACCCAAGGATTTGGCTGCTTTGGGTCCTTCCTGGTTGAGGAAAGCAGGGAGGGATGAGGTCCGACAAGGGACCCATGTATGTGTTATGCCTGGACCGCACCCTTCACAGCGCTGGGCTCTGGGTGAGAGTGCAAGCCGCCCCCGCCCCCCTTCTGTGGGCCGCCTCTCCGGCCGTGGGCCTCAATCTGATGACCTTGGGGCCCAGCTGGGGGGCCCAGCCTCCACCCCTCACTCCCGCCCCCCCGCCTTTCCGTGGAAAGCTGGCAGAACTGAAGAGCACTCCCTGCAGGAGGGTGGCAGCCAGGATCCTGGATCTGCTCGGTGATCACAGGCCAGGCAGCGGAGCCAGGATGGGCAGACACAGGTGGGGGGAGAGAGGCGCCAGGGGCAGAGGAGCCTGGTCCTGACCAGGCCTCAGGGACGCCGAGCTCTGCCCTGAGCTAGGACCACCCAGCGGGTACCTGAGGTGCAGGGAGCAAGGCCAGCCGGCAGGGGGAGTTTGGTGTGAGCTGGTCCCTGCCTAGAGGACTCCAAACGCAGGACATCCCAATTCCCCACCCCCCTCCTGCGGGGACCGCCCAGCCGCTCTCGGGTGTCATCCTGGTGTCCTTGCTCACAGGTCACCACGTGTTCTGGCCCAGCTCTGGCTGTCCGGCAGTCATCACTTCTGCAGGCAGCAGCCTACCCTGCTTCTGGGGTGTGTGTGGACAGCGCCAGGGTGTGTGTGGGAGCTCCCGCCGCAGGGCGAGGGACCTTCTCTGTGGCTCAGTAGAAGCATCGGGGACCCTGGTGTGGGGGAGTCGGCTGGGGCGCCCGGTGGGCAGTCCGTGGAGGCAGCGGCTTGCTCATGCCGCCCGATGGGAGCGCTGGGCTTCCGGGCGCGTCGGGCAGAGCGGGCGGCGCGGAGAGCAGGGCAGTGACAGGTCATGTCGGGCAGAGCGGGCGGCGGAGAGCAGGGCAGTGACAGGTCACGTCGGGCAGAGCCGTGGTGGGTGTGGCGCTCAGAGGGAAACCCGTTTGCTTTGTAGACAACGTCTGTGTGAGATGTGGGGCGAGCAGAGGCTGGGAGAGGCCCCAGGAGTCCCTGCTCAGCCACGGCGTTTGCTCCACATTGCGGCTGCTTCAGTTGCTTTAGCCTGTGCAGTGGAGGCCCCTGGGCTGGGTCAGGAGGAGGCGGTGTGCGGTATGAGAGGAGGGGATGTGAGAGGAGGGGTGTGAGAGGAGGGGTGTGAGAGGAGGGGATGTGAGAGGAGGGGATGTGAGAGGAGGGGATGTGAGAGGAGGGGTGTGAGAGGAGGGGTGTGAGAGGAGGAGTGTGTGGTGTGAGAGGAGGGGTGTGAGAGGAGGGGTGTGAGAGGAGGAGTGTGTGGTGTGAGAGGAGGGGTGTGAGAGGAGGGGTGTGAGAGGAGGGGTGTGAGAGGAGGAGTGTGTGGTGTGAGAGGAGGGGTGTGCAGTGTGAGAGGAGGGGTGTGAGAAGAGGGGTGTGAGAGGAGGGGTGTGAGAGGAGGAGTGTGTGGTGTGAGAGGAGGGGTGTGAGAGGAGGAGTGTGCGGTGTGAGAGGAGGGTGTGAGAGGAGGGGTGTGAGAGGAGGAGTGTGCGGTGTGAGAGGAGGGGTGTGCAGTGTGAGAGGAGGGGTGTGCAGTGTGAGAGGAGGGGTGTGAGAGGAGGGGTGTGAGAGGAGGGGTGTGAGAGGAGGGGTGTGAGAGGAGGAGTGTGTGGTGTGAGAGGAGGGGTGTGAGAGGAGGGGTGTGAGAGGAGGGGTGTGAGAGGAGGAGTGTGTGGTCTGAAAGGAGGGGTGTGAGAGGAGGAGTGTGTGGTGTGAGAGGAGGGGTGTGAGAGGAGGAGTGTGTGGTGTGAAAGGAGGGGTGTGAGAGGAGGAGTGTGTGGTGTGAGAGGAGGGGTGTGAGAGGAGGGGTGTGCAGTGTGAGAGGAGGGGTGTGCAGTGTGAGAGGAGGTGTGTGAGAGGAGGGGTGTGAGAGGAGGGGAGAGAGAGGAGGAGGGTGTGGTGTTAGAGGAGGGGTGTGTGAGGGGGGGTGTGAGAGGAGGTGTGTGAGAGGAGGGGTGTGAGAGGAGGGGTGGCGGTGTGAGAGGAGGGGTGTGAGAGAAGGTGTGTGAGAGGAGGGGTGTGAGAGGAGGGGTGTGAGAGGAGGGGTGTGCAGTGTGAGAGGAGGGGTGTGAGAGGAGGGGTGTGAGAGGAGGGTGTGTGGTGTGAGAGGAGGGGTGTGAGAGGAGGGGTGTGAGGGGAGGGGTGTGGGAGGAGGGGTGTGAGAGGAGGAGTGTGTGGTGTGAGAGGAGGGGTGTGAGAGGAGGGGTGTGAGAGGAGGGGTGTGAGAGGGGGGGTGTGCAGTGTGAGAGGAGGGGTGTGAGAGGAGGGGTGTGAGAGGAGGGGGGTGAGAGGAGGGTGTGAGAGGAGGGGTGTGAGAGGAGGGGTGTGAGAGGAGGGGTGTGAGAGGAGGGTGTGAGAGGAGGGGTGTGAGAGGAGGGGTGTGCAGTGTGAGAGGAGGGGTGTGAGAGGAGGGGTGTGAGAGGAGGGGTGTGCGGTGTGAGAGGAGGGTGTGGGAGGAGGGTGTGTGAGAGGAGGGAGGTGAGAGGAGGGGTGGCGGTGTGAGAGGAGGGTGTGAGAGGAGGGGTGTGAGAGGAGGGTTGTGAGAGGAGGGGTGTGCAGTGTGAGAGGAGGGGTGTGCGGTGTGAGAGGAGGGGTGTGAGAGGAGGGTGTGTGGTGTTAGAGGAGGGGTGTGAGAGGAGGGGTGGCAGTGTGAGAGGAGGGATGTGAGAGGAGGGGTGTGAGAGGAGGGGTGGCGGTGTGAGAGGAGGGGTGGCGGTGTGAGAGGAGGGTGTGTGAGAGGAGGGGTGTGAGAGGAGGGGTGTGAGAGGAGGGGTGTGCAGTGTGAGAGGAGGGGTGTGAGAGGAGGGGTGTGAGAGGAGGAGTGTGTGGTGTGAGAGGAGGGGTGTGAGAGGAGGGGTGTGAGAGGAGGGGGGTGAGAGGAGGGGTGTGAGAGGAGGAGTGTGTGGTGTGAGAGGAGGGGTGTGAGAGGAGGTGTGTGAGAGAGGAGGGGTGTGAGAGAGGGGTGTGCAGTGTGAGAGGAGGGGTGTGAGAGGAGGGGTGTGAGAGGAGGGGTGTGAGAGGAGGGGGTGTGAGAGGAGGGGTGTGCGGTGTGAGAGGAGGGGTGTGAGAGGAGGGGTGTGAGAGGAGGGTGTGAGAGGAGGGGTGTGCGGTGTGAGAGGAGGGGGTGTGAGAGGAGGGGTGTGAGAGGAGGGGTGTGAGAGGAGGGGTGTGAGAGGAGGGTGTGAGAGGAGGGGTGTGAGAGGAGGGGTGTGAGAGGAGGGATGTGAGAGGAGGGGTGGCGGTGTGAGAGGAGGGGTGTGAGAGGAGGGGTGTGAGAGGAGGGGTGTGAGAGGAGGGGTGTGAGAGGAGGGTGTGAGAGGAGGGGTGTGAGAGGAGGGGTGTGAGAGGAGGGGTGGCGGTGTGAGAGGAGGGGTGTGAGAGGAGGGGTGGCGGTGTGAGAGGAGGGTGTGTGAGAGGAGGGTGTGAGAGGAGGGTGTGAGAGGAGGGTGTGAGAGGAGGGTGTGTGAGAGGAGGGGTGTGAGAGGAGGGGTGTGAGAGGAGGGGTGTGAGAGGAGGGTGTGGCGGTGTGAGAGGAGGGTGTGAGAGGAGGGTGTGAGAGGAGGGGTGTGAGAGGAGGGTGTGAGAGGAGGGGTGTGAGAGGAGGGGTGTGAGAGGAGGGGTGTGAGAGGAGGTGTGTGAGAGGAGGGGTGTGAGAGGAGGGTGTGAGAGGAGGAGTGTGTGGGTGTGAGAGGAGGGGTGTGAGAGGAGGGGTGTGAGAGAAGGTGTGTGAGAGGAGGGGTGTGAGAGGAGGGGTGGGCGGTGTGAGAGGAGGGGTGTGAGAGGAGGGGTGTGAGAGGAGGGGTGTGAGAGGAGGGGTGTGAGAGGAGGGGTGTGGGGGGCGGTGTGAGAGGAGGGGGTGGAGAGGGTGTGAGAGGAGGGGTGTGAGAGGAGGGGTGTGAGAGGAGGGGTGTGAGAGGAGGGGTGTGAGAGAAGGTGTGTGAGAGGAGGGGTGTGAGAGGAGGGGTGGCGGTGTGAGAGGAGGGGTGTGAGAGGAGGGGTGTGAGAGGAGGGGTGTGAGAGGAGGGTGTGAGAGGAGGGGTGTGAGAGGAGGGGTGTGAGAGGAGGGGTGTGAGAGGAGGGTGTGAGAGGAGGGGTGTGAGAGGAGGGGTGTGAGAGGAGGGTGTGAGAGGAGGGGTGGCGGTGTGAGAGGAGGGTGTGAGAGGAGGGGTGTGCGGTGTGAGAGGCGGGCGGGTGGTAGCACGGAAGCCCTGGGAGCAGGCTGGGCTGCAGGCCCACGCCGACCCCAGCCGGGTTTCGTCTCTCTCCCGTCCTCCGGGTCTCAGGCCAGGGCAGGCAGGCTGCTCTGGGCAGAGGTGCGGGTGCAAGAGGTAGCACGCTTCTGTGGTCGGGTCATTGCTCGGTTCCGGGCCCGCCGTGCTGAGCACACCGGGCACAGGCTGGCGGGCAGAGGCCCTGGGCTCTGGCTTAGGGGAGAGTCCCGTCCGCCCAAAGCCCTGTCAGGCTTGACACCCAAGGACGGCGACGGTCCTGGGTCCCCTGGCTCCTTCTAAGCTGGTCCCGAGACGTTGGCCGGAAAAGAGCGTCTGCGGGCATCAGGGGCCGGCCTTGCCCGGGCCCAGGCAGGACAGCGGCCACGTGCCTGGAGGAGCCAGGGAGGCTGGCCGGTGGGCAGTTGGGGAAGCAAAGCCCGGTCTCTGGGTGGGGCCTGCCTGGCCAGCCATTTGTCACGGTCATTCCAGCGACGCACAGCGCCACCTGGTGTCTTTAGAGGTGGGGCTTTATCACATTCCCGAAATGTCCCAGCAGCGGCCACCAAACTATTCAGGTGATGTCACGAGGCCTCCAGCATCTCCTGTGACATCCCTGCGGGGGGCCTCACAGCCAGGGCGTGGCCGGAGCCAGGGAGTAGAGCTGGGTCCTGCGCCCTCAGTGCGTCAGTGGGTCGGAGCCAGAGTCCACGTAATGTTCCTGGGGTGTGCCTTCCTGGCACTGTGTGGGGTGCTCCGGTGGCGGAGGCCTGGCGTTCTGTGATGGGGAGCGGGGGGAGGCAGACTCTAACGCTGTGTTGTCATTGGGGTGCAGGGTTAGGGAACTGGCCCCCACAGGCACACCTCCCCTGCGGGCAGGATGAAGCCAGCCTCAGAGCAGCGGACCCTGCCCAGTGTGCCAGCCTGCTCACCCGTCAGGGTTGACAGCGCCTGGCAGCTCCATGCACTCACATGAAGCTGCTCTGACAGGGGCATTCGTCCCGCCAGTGGCGGCAGCCTCTCTGCGGGGTGCTGAGCCTCCCCCGGGGCCGGGGGCGCTGTGTGGGTTCTCAGGCAGGAGGCACAGGAGCGCCTGCTGTAGCCGGAGCCCGGCGAGCATGCTCCCCCAGGCACAGCCCCGGGCGCAGGGCTCTGCTGCTAGGAGCTCAGCTCCGGGTCCTCTCCACGAAGAGAGAGTGCAGGGTGCAGGGTGCAGGGTACGAGACCGACTGCTGGGGACAGCTGGGAGGGCATGCACCGCCTCCCTCGCGTGCTGCCAGCCACACGCAGACACAGGCACTCGGAGACGCAGCGGCTGGGTGCCAGCAGGAGGGGCGGCTGGGGACCCGCGGTCCAGCCACAATGTAAAAGACAAAGTGGTCCCGGTGACTCTTCCCCGAACCTGGCCCAGCCTCGGGCCACCCTCCTGATGCTCCCCCATCTGCACCCTCTCAGATCACTCCGGGCAGCAAGGCAGCCCAGTCACAGCTCAGCCAGGGGGACCTCGTGGTCGCCATCGACGGCGTGAACACGGACACCATGACCCACCTGGAGGCCCAGAACAAGATCAAGTCTGCCAGCTACAACCTGAGCCTCACCCTGCAGAAGTAGGTGGAGCCTCCGGGGGGGGGGGGGCGGGAGGGGCCAGCCCTGTGCCCAGGGCTTCAGGGCAGCGGGACCAGGGCACCAGGCCCGAGTCATCGTCAAGACCTGCCACATCTGTGCTTCTCCAGACGGCCGGGCCGGGAGGTGGGGCTGGTGCTGCCAGGTGTGGCGTCAGGCCAGGAGCCAGGCTCCCTGCCTTCTCTCCTGCAGGCGGTCCCCGAGGCCCCGAGGCCCGTGGCTGCCGGTGCACGGCCATGCTCTCCCCGCTTAGGCGAGCGGTCTCGTGCTGCCCGGCTGCCGGGCGGCGTGGCTCTCCGGAGCTCTCGGCCCAGCGTGGCTTCACGGGGCCTCATTTCTGGTTTCTCCAGGTCGAAGCGGCCCATTCCCATCTCCACGGCAGCGCCCCCGATCCAGTCGCCTCTGCCAGTGATCCCCCACCAGAAGGTAGGTGCTGATTGGTGGCGGACTCCACTCCCAGACGCGGCTCCTGGTGCAGGCCCAGGGCGAGGGGTCAGTCCTGCCACCACTGCCCGCTGTACTGATCCTGGGAGAGGAGTGCCCGCCTGGGTGCCACCTGCCAGGGCCTCCTGGGGGGGCCCGCGTGCCAGCAGCTCAGGCTGTGTCCTCACCGCGCCCAGGCCTCGGCCCCTCCTTTCCTGGGCCGGGGCCAGGCTGAGGCAGGAGAGCTGGAGGCCCAGCTTCAGCGGGCACCTGGAGGAGCTGTGGCTGTGGAGGGGCCTGCTGGCTCCTGGGGTGTCTCCCTCTGATTTCCATTCCTCCTCCCAACCGCATCGCCTCAGAGCCCAGCCCCAAACGCTGGTGGTGACCAGGGCAGGCGAGAAGGTGGAGCCCTGGCCACGATCCTCGCCCTGTGCCCCAGGCTCCTGCCCAGCTTCCTCTAAGCAGCTCAGCCCTGTGGGCCCAAGCCGGGGACCCCCACCCCTCCCGCATGACCAATACTGACCCCGGTTTCTACGGCGAGGCAGAGTGGGCACGGACAGAATGGGGAGAAGAGGCTGGCGGGCGCAGAGGGGGCAATGGGGGAAAAGGCAGAGGTGAGCCAAGGGGCCAATGTCAGCCCCTACTGCCTCAGTTTCTCCTCCTGCACCTCCACTCTGCCTGTCCACTGCCAGCGCGGGCCCCTTCTCTGGGCATGTGGGGGCACCACAGTCCGGGGTCAGAGAGCAGGAGGCTGGGCTGTGCCCACCGGGGCCCTTACTCAGAGGGAGAAACAATATGGTGCCCCACCTACCCAGTCCCTGGCTCCGGCCTCCTCTAGCGCGGCAGGCGGCAGGCGTGGCGTGGCTTTCTGTCGGGAGGCGCCAGCCTGGGCCAGGAGCTTTGTGCCCCTGCTCTTCCTGACAGCCCTCTTCCAGGCGCGCTGTCTGCCCCGGAGCCGGAGCTCCCGCACTAACCCTCTGTTTCAGGTCCGCTCAGAAGCACGATGCGTGTGGCCTCTCACTGCTCTCTTCTCTCTCCCTGCATGGCGGCTACCCTGTGCCAGGACCCTGCTCTGGACACCAGCCCCGAGGGGCCGGCCGGCCCGGGCACGGCGGGCAGGCAGACCTTTAGCGCCTCCTTCTCCCACGCGGAGGCCTCTGAGCCTGGTCCTCCTGGGGGCCGCCCGGGGGCCGCGACCAGCCCGGAGGGAGCCCCGGGCTCGCGCCCGCCCCGGCAGTATAACAACCCCATTGGCCTGTACTCGGCGGAGACGCTGAGGGAGATGGCTCAGCTGTATCAGATGAGCCTCCGAGGAAGGGCCTCGGGGGCCGGACTCCCAGGCGGGTAGGTAACGGGCACCGCTCTGCCAGGTGGTCTGGGGCCGCCTGGGTCCTCAGTGCTCAGTGGAGCCTGGTCAGGTGGTCAGAGTGAGGCGCTGGCCTCCACCGCCAGCCCGTCCGCAGGAAGGCCGCAGTGAGAGCCGAGCACGTGCTGCTGCGTTGGTGTGGCCAGGCCCGTGCTTTGCTCAGCCCCTGGGGAGTCTGGATGTGCAGGGGAACAGGCGTGGAGAGGGTTAGGTTGAAGTCCAGCTTCCGGCAACTAAGCGGCCTAGCTGGGCCTGGATGCAAGAGACTCTGACACCCAAAACTGTCGCCCACCCCACCCCAGGACAGGACACAGCCTGCTGCCCTCACCCTTCGGGAGCCTGGAGGCAGGGCAAGGAGCAGTTAGCGAGCGGGAGGGCAGTTCCCTGAGGCTGACGGTCTGGGAAGCCCCTCCCGGGAGGCGCCTCAGCGGGGTCCCAAGAGGTTTGGCAGCAGTGAGAAGGGGTGGGCTTGCAGGGCTGACCCTGCTGGGTGGGGCCGCAAGGAAGCAGGACCCCAAGGAGACGGGGCTGTGCATAATGGTAGCCACCCTGCCTGCTGGGGTCTGGCTGGTAGGACCCTGTGAGCACTGGAGTTAAAACCCAGAGCCAGCAGGGGGGTGAGCGGAGGGCAGAGGGGGCAGGGACGAGGGGGGGAGTCTCAGGCAGAGCCTGCGGTAGTCCCTGAGTGCTTTCTGCCGGTTATCTCATTCTCATTCCCCATGGCCCCGGGCAGTCGGTCCACTTCTCCCTAATAACTGCGTGCTTGAAGCAGAGCAGGCTGAGTGGAGGCGTGTGGTCCAGTGGTTAGAAGGCAGCTGGGAAGACTGAGGGAAAAGCCCGCACAGCACTGAGCTCCGTTCTGGAGGCTCAGTACACACTGCCCTCCGCTCCCTGGGGCGCACAGCTGGGGCACCAAGAGCCAGAATTGCAACCAGGATCAGTCTGACCCAAGTCATGCCCTTTCTCGCCATGCCACAGAAGGCACGGGTGCCCACAGCTCACTGCTCCGGGGAAAGCCTCTCCCCAGGCCCCAGCGCGCCCCGATCCTGAGTGAGCTGGCCTCGGCACTTCCGGGAGGCTGGAGCCAGCGGCTGCCGGAAAGCTCCAGAGCGGCAGCACGGAGACAGCCTCTGCCTGGGCCCCGGAGACTGGCCTGCGCGAGGCCCCCTCCTGGCCTGTCTGGTCTGGGCGCTCCTCCCAGCCTGTGCTTTCACGAACACATCTCTCAGCAGCTCGAGCGGTGGCATTGCTTCCCCGCATTGTCCCGCTGGGAGAGAGAAGCCCAGAGACAGTGAGCAATACGCCCAAGGTCACACAGCTAATGAGGGGCAGATAGGACTGGCACTGGGTCCCCTTGGCTCCTCCCTGCATGGCGACAGGGACCCACCTCCCTGTCCCGGGAAATCAAGGCCAGCCCCACCCCCACTTCCCACGGCTCCTCTCAGTACCTGTTCAGTCTGCACAGCCATCGTGTGGCAGGTGCTGCCCCCCATCCCCTTTCACAAATAAGGAGGCTGAGACAGGCGACTTGCCCCGTCACAGTGCCAGGAATAGGCAGGGTCAAGGTTTGGACTCTGTCCAGCCTGGCTTTAAAAGGAAGTTCCTCCCCCAGCTCTCTCTCTCTCTGAGCCGTTTGCAGTGTGGTTTCCTGGCAGCACCTCCTGGGAGGCATGGGGAACGGGCGGGGGTACAAGGACAGGGACACAGGGACAGGGACACAGGGACAGGGGCACAGGGATCGGGGGCACAAGGACAGGGACACAGGGACAGGGACACAGGGACAGGGACACAGGGATCGGGGGCATAGGGACTGGGGGCATAGGGACCGGGGGAACAGGGACAGGGGCACAGGGACCGGGGGCATAGGGACTGGGGGCATAGGGACCGGGGGCACAAGGACAGGGACACAGGGACCGGGGACACAGAGACTGGGGGCATAGGGACCGGGGGTACAGGGACAGGGGCACAGGAACTGGGGGTACAGGGACAGGGGCACAGGAACTGGGGGTACAGGGACAGGGGCACAGGAACTGGGGGCACAGGGACAGGGGCACAGGGACAGGGGCACAGGGACCGGGGGCCTGAGCATGCCTGTGGCCTCTTCCTGCTCTCTCGGGCTGGGCTGGAGCAGCGTCTGCAGCCGCCCTGCGCAGAGGGCCCGGCAGGCTCACAGCTCCGGGCCTCTGAGTTAGGCTGCTCCAGGCCTCCCAGCCGCAGGTCTGCAGGCAGAGCTGAGCAGGGGGCAGGAATTAAGCCAAAGAAGGAACTGCCTGCCCAGGCGGGGAAGGGGCAGGGGTAGCCCCAGAGGCAGCGCTGCCCTTTGCAGGGGGCACGGCTGGCCAGGGCAAGAGCTGACCCTGCAGCTGTCAGCACTGGCCAAAGATGGAGAAGGGGCGAGCTCTGCTGGCCTCTCCTGATATAGCTCCCCTGGCAGCTATTTTGAGACTGGGAGGACAGAGGACATTTTATCAGCTCTGACACACGGACCCTGGCGAGGCTGCTCGGGGGCCTGGGCTCTGGCCTGGATCCCCGGGGTCTTGGCCAAAGGATGAGCAGAGCCAGGCTAGCGGGCCGGCTCCCCTGTCAGAGCCCACCGAGGTCAGATCTGAGACGCTGGCAGAGTTTGGGACAAGGACTACGTGCACTCTCCCGCCCTCACCCAGGCCTGGGTGGAGTTTGTGCTCAGAGGGATAGTGTGGGTGATCCGGAGGCTCGCTCAGGAGAGGCCCAGGGGCCTCCGTGGTACCGACGGGCTGCCTGCCTGGGGCTTTCCTGGCCTCAGCCTCGGACCCAGACTCTGAGCCTCCCTGCTCCTCGCCTGCCTTGTTGCCCGTCCAGGGTCTGTAGGAGCCGTCACGGGAGCCGCACAGACTCCTACCCCTGTGTCCAGGAGGACCTGTCACCGCCGCTGCTCCTCCCCCGAGAGGGAGGGAGGTCCCTGGTGCTGTGGGTGACCCCACCTCACACACCCTAGCCCCATGCCACTCCTGTCCAGGCCCCCGCTGAACAAGGGCACATCCAGAGCTGATCTCTGCCCGGCTGTGTGGGGGGTGCATGTCCATGTGCCCTTAAAGATGGACCAGAGCCCGTCTTCCTGGCAAAGCTTTGGCACCTAGGGACCCGCCGAGAAACCGCTGCCGTGGGACTCAGCTCGCCGCCCTCTCTGCACTCTCTGCCCCGCCGCCCCCGCAGCCCCCGCCGCGGGCCGGCCTGGCCAGGCCTCCTGCGCCGCCCCCTGACTCCCTCCTCTCTGCTCTCTCCTCCCCAGGTGGTAGCCAACTCTCCGGCCAAGTTAGTATCAAAGGAAAGCATGTGTGTGCTCTTGCGTGCACATCCCAGCATGCGTCGGTCTGGACCGGTGTGCCTGTGCCAGCATGTGTCCGCGTGTGTGCATGTGTGAGAGGGGCTGCATTTGTCCCCAGTGCGCCTGCATGTGTGAAGCCGCGAGTGTGGAGGGAAGCGCAGGGCGGGGTGCTAGGGCTCGGCCTGACACCCCTGCGTGCAGCTGCCCGAAGCCAGCAGGCGGCTCTGGGGCTGGGCTGGGGCAGGGGGAAGGGAGCGCCGCCTGACCTGGGTTCTTCGCGAGCCTGAAGATCTCTGTCCTGTGGGACCTCGGCGGGCTGCCCCTGACCTTGTCTTTGCGTGGGGAGCCCCCGCCTGTGGAGGGAGAGCCCTGATGAGAGACTGGCGGCCACCCAGCAGGCGGGACCCGGGGCCTGAGTCAGCCCTGCGAGGAAGAAGCTCGCCGAGGCATCCGGAGGAGCAGAGCGTGGCCGAGGGGCGCTGCCACCTTCCCGTGCTGCCCCGGGCTGCTTTCGCCTTGGCCGTCTGTCTGTCCGGGACTCTGCTTGGCCTGCTGCTGCCTGGCCCGCGGCCCAGCGCCTGCCCCCCCCCATTGTCTGCTTCAGCTGGTGTGAGAGCCCCATGCCCGGTGCCTGTGGGCCCGGGGGGCAGGGGGGACAGCGCCCGGGTGGCCAGAGCAGCCCTGCAGAGGGCTGGGGCAGGCAAGAGTTTCCGCCAACCGACCGGGCCATACTCTGGGAGGTCTCTCCACACCACAGCCTTCCGGAGGGCCCAGGTAACCCACCTGCTGCCCCTCTCTCCCCCCCCACACCCGCCCCCTAGTGCGGACTACCAGGAGCGCTTCAACCCCAACGCCCTGAAGGACTCCGCCCTGTCCACCCACAAGCCCATCGAGGTGAAGGGGCTGGGCGGCAAGGCCACCATCATCCACGCGCAGTACAACACGCCCATCAGCATGTACTCCCAGGACGCCATCATGGACGCCATTGCCGGGCAGGCCCAGGCCCAGGGCAGTGACTTCAGTGGGTAAGCGCCCCCTCCCAGCGGCTCCGCTCAGCGCCTGGCCGGGGTGGGCTGCCCGCGCAGCACGGACTTGGGCGCCGAGACCAGCGCTCCCTGGGGCTTTGGCTTCCGGCCGCCAGGCCCAGAACATTCGTCCTCCTCAGAACCAACCTCGGGCCCGCTGTAGGAGAGGAGAAACGCAGAGATGGCTCCTCCATGCGCTGTCAGCCTCTGCCTTGCCCGCCTGTGGGCTGGTTAGAAAGAGACTTCTGGAAAATTGTTAGCCAGAGGCACACTCACTCTGGAGCGCCCCGTCCCCCCTATCAAGCCTTCCTTTGGAGGGAGCTGTGCCTTCTCCCAAAGATGAGGGCGACCCGAATGTGTGGTGGCCTCCAGGGGAGGAAGGGCTGCAGGCCGCAGCCTCCGGCTCCTGCTCCTCCTGGCTGCCCTGCAGCCTGGCCCGGGCCGAGGGCCGGAGGGCTGAATGGGGAGGAGTTGGTTGAAAATAATTTGTGGATGAAACGCTAATAGTGCAAACATTAATGAGAACCTCTTCCTCTTTTAAAAAATAATATATTTTTATTGATTTCAGAGAGGAAGGGAGAGGGGAAGAGAGAGAGACATTAATGATGAGAAAGAATCATTGTTCAGCTGCCTCCTGCATACCCCCTACTGGGGATCGAGCCTGCAACCCCAGCATGTGCCCTTGACTGGGAATTGAACTGTGACCTCCTGGTTCAACCCCAACGCCCTGAAGGACTCCACCCTGTCCACCCACAAGCCCATCGAGGTGAAGGGGCTGGGCGGCAAGGCCACCATCATCCATGCGCAGTACAACACGCCCATCAGCATGTACTCCCAGGACGCCATCATGGACGCCATTGCCGGGCAGGCCCAGGCCCAGGGCAGTGACCTCAAGGCCCAACCACTGAGCCACAAGGGCCTCTTCCTCGTTTTGTCTTTCTCTCTGTCTCCCTTAGTTTCTCTTTCTCTCTCTTTTTCTGTGTGCGCTTCTGCCTCTTTCACTCTGTTCTCTGCCTCTTTCTCTTCTCTCTCTCTCTCTCTCTCTCTCACACACACACACACAGTCTCTGACAGTTTTCTCCCTCCCATCCAAGTACTAACCAGGCCCGACCCTGCTTAGCTTCTGAGATCAGACGAGATCGGGCGCGTTCAGGGTGATATGGCTGTAGACCAGTTTTCTGCTTGGGAATGACATGAGAGTTGATTTTTCAGAACTGACGGATTATCTCTTTAGCCAACATCTTATCTCTGACTCAGTATCCCCAGCAACTCAAGGCAAAAAAAAATCTTAAAATGATGTACTTTTTTTCTAAATCTAAGAAAAACAAATGTTGTAAGAGGGATAAAGGGGTTAAAAAGTCCCAGAAAACTCCAACAGTGTTAGACCTTTGCATGACACAGCCATGCTGTCAGTGCAGGCTGGTCGGGCAGGGGGGGCGGGGGGAGGTGGCGGGCTCGCAGTGCCCGGCTGCGGAGGTGGTGCCTCCTGGGGCCACCAGGGGGCGGGAGCTGCTCGCTGGAGCTGTGGGTCTCAAACTGGCCTGGCTCAGGCAGAACTCTAGACAGTGTTGATTCAATGCCGTGGCAATGCAATTTTAAAAACACAGCCTTTGTCTCACGTGTACCCGGAAAAACAAAGGTGCCTGGCTAAGCCGCAGCGATGACAGGGGCTTCCTGCTAACACTGGTTGGCCCCACATGTGGCAGGCGTGTCCGTGGTGTGCTCCTGAGGGTGCTCCGTGTCAGACAATGAAGAACTGCTCTGCCGAAGAACTTGGTTTTCTGCGCTGGGCAAAGAACGCTATTGTTCGGTCTTTCTAACATGAGGCACCTCTGACCTTCTCTAGTCTTCTGGAAGCCTGTCCCTGGGCCTGCTACCTCCGGCCCCGCCTCCCCCCTCCCAGCGCAGCCTGCAGTGTGCGAGCCGCCGCGGTGCGGGCAGGAGCTCGCTCCTATGGGAATCTCCACCACGCCCTCCTCACTGACATTTTCTTTTTGTCTCTCTCTTCCTCCTTTATTTGTCCCACCCCATAACTCATTTCTGACCCCACCCCTGCTCCCCTGTGCCCGCCCCGCTACCCCTGCCGGACACACTCCCTGCTGGGCTCCTCTGCTTGGTAGGGCGTCGCCGCTGGGGTAAGTAGCCCAGTGTCTGTCCCGTCGTCGTCCGTCTGTCTGGTGTGGGCGGTGTGGGCCGGGGGACGTGCCCGCGGACAGTGCCTCTGTGTTCTCCCCGCCCACCTCACAGCCACTCCACAGGCTGCAGCCGCCAGGCTTGTCTTTGGGGTTTGCCCAAATGGCGTCCCTGCAGACACGTGGGAGGAAAGGCACCTGCCGGCCCCGCGGCCTCTGCTCCCCTCGCCATGTCTGCGGCTCGCCGGCCTCTCTGTGGGCACGGGGACCTTGTAGACCTGCCGATCACTGGCCATCACTCAGGCAGAGGGCGATAAGGGGGTGGTTAGAGGCCCCGCTCCAGACCCCAGAACCTGGACCTGAAGAAGCCAGTGCTGCCAAGGCCACTCGAGGGGCCGCAGGGAGTGTGAGCGGGGAAACACCCAGGGTGGCCTTAGCTTGCGGAGATTCTGGAGTGTTTTGGTGGCAAGATGCTGTGCCGGGAGGGGCTCCATTGGACAGCTCCAACCAGGGTCCCAGGACGCCGGCCCCTCTCTGCGTTTCTTCTCCTGAGCCAGGTCTTAGGAGGGGCAGGGTGCCTGGCGGGCTCCCCACTGGGCTGCAGGCTCGTTGGTCTCCGTGCGGGTGGTAGGAAGGAGCCGATGACAGAAGCCCCAGCGACACATTCCCAGCAGCCTGGAGCCTGGGAGCTCTGGGAGGGCTGGGGGACCCCAGGACACATTCTGGGGAGACTGCAGCAAAGGCCTCTGGCTGCTTCCTGGCACAGATTTCGGCATGGGCAGGCTTACAGGCGAGGCCTGGCCACAGCGCAGTCCACACGTCCCGGCAGACAGGGCGCCCAATTGCCCTCCCCGTCGCCACCTCCCCAGGCAGCAGGCACAGCCTCTGCTGTGGGACACTAGGAATCTGCCAGTGCTGGAAGTAGCCCCCCCGCGAGATCCCACCCCCTTGGCTCCTCCCTGCCTGGACCCAACTGCAGGCGGCCACAGCCTTCAGGCAAGGAGGCAGCTCCACCGTCCCTGCCTCCGGTGTCACTGTCTTTACTGCTGCTGTAGCCCACCTGACCCGGACCCAGGGCGCCAATCCCAAGAGGCCCCTCCCGAGAGACTAGACCAGTGCTGGAGGCTCCTTGGTCAGAGAGTAGAGCGTGAGGGAACCAAGGGGCCCTCCCAGCCAGGGGGTGCAGGGAGAGGCAGCCTGGGAGGCAGGGGGGGTTCTGACAGGGCTGTTCTAGGTGCAGAGTGTCTGGGTGAACGAGGCCGCCTCTGAGCCCTGCCAATGTGAGGTTTGATGGAAGAACTGGGCTGGGAGCTGGGACGCCTGGCTCGGACCCTGTTGGAACCCCCCCGTGCTGGAGCCGGGAGTTAGTCCCTGTTCTCGCTGGACCTGATCTGAGCATGTGCTTGGGCTGGGCACTGGCTGGGGAGGCAGGCGTGGGTGCTGTGAGCTCCGCCTGAGTCATGGCAGCGGGCTGGCAGCCTGCACCCAAGCCCTTCTGGCCGGGGGAATGGGCACCGGAAAGCTCTGATCTATCCTGCCCTGCAGTCTGGGCCAGGCTGGGAGGCACGGGACCCAAGCGGCTCTGGGGCCCTTTGGCTCTGACACAGGATTAATTTATACAAGTACATCTTGAGCACCTACTATGTGCCAGATCTGGGAGCCTAAGGCAGAGGAAGGCCACCAGATCCCCCTCCTGCAGCTCCACTCCCAGCTCCCCCGGCAGAGCCCCCTGTCTGCAGGTGACACCCCCACAGGGCCTCGTTGCTGTGTTTCTCACCCCACCCCATCCTGTGGTGCCTGCCTGTGCGTAGCCAAGCCACAGCCTTCAGCCCTCTCCTAAGGCAGTCACGGCATTGGGGAGGGGGGTCTCCAAATGTCCTGTCCTCACTTAGCCCCAAACTCAGGGCCTGCTCAGGGCGCTGGAAGTTACCCCTGATGCCTCCTGCCTCCTGGCTCCTTAACGGAGATGTGGCCTGAGGCGGGGTGTCCTCAGGTCTGTGCCTGCAGCTGCCTGGGGAGGGGTGTGGCGGGGCCTGCGCCTCCTGACCCTCCTGAGAGGGAGCACTGACTGACTGACCACCTGAGCACTGAGCACCCAGGTGACCCGCCGGCTCTCAGAGGGCCGGGGGAAGGGCACGGTGGGTTCAGACAAGTAGGGGCCACCGTGGGGGTGCCAGGAGTCGATGTGGGGGCAGGAGGGGGAGGGGCCAGGCTCCGCCCGGCCCTCGCCCACTGTCACTCTGCGTTGCAGGGGCCTTCCCGTGAAAGACCTGGCTGTGGACAGCGCCTCCCCCGTGTACCAGGCTGTGATCAAGAACCAGAACAAGCCGGAGGACGAGGCTGATGAGTGGGCCCGCCGCTCCTCCAACCTGCAGTCTCGCTCCTTCCGCATCCTGGCCCAGATGACGGGCACCGAGTACAGTGAGTGAGGCTACGGGCGCAGAGGGGGCGTGCTGGGCCACGGGTCCTGGGTCCCACTCCACGGTCCACAGAAGCCGCTGAGCTGGCCCTGGGAGTACGGCAGCTGGCGGAGCCCGTCTGGGCTCTGGGGCGGGCAGTGACAGGAGCCTCTCTCAGCGCCTGACCAAACAATGGGCAGCAGCTCGCATGGTGTTCCCGGCAAAGTGACTGCCCCGAGCTGGCCACGTCTCTGACCACTCGCACCAGCACCCTCTGCCCAGCACACAGCCTGTCCCTTCCCAGTCTACAGGTGGGAGAGGGCACGTCCATCGTGGGTGGGGACTCAGTGTCCATCCCGCTCTGGTAGCTTTCTCTCGTATGCTCCCGGCTTTCCTCCTGACCAGCAACTTTCTGTCCACAGTGCAAGACCCTGATGAAGAAGCTTTGCGAAGGTCAAGGTAAGTGCCTGGACTCAGGCTCTGTGGCCTCGCCCCTCCTAATCCCGTCCCTCCCCGGGCAGCCCCAGGTCACATGGCTTATGAAGGCACCTCTCCAGTTCATGAATTTGAGCATCTGGCCCCTGAGGCGCTTCAGCAGATGCAGGGCCTTTGTCCAGGTCAGTGAGGTGGTGCCTGGAGCTGAGTCTATCCCCTGGCCCAGGCGTGAGAACTTGGGCTCCCCTGGTCTGGCAGGGCCGGGCAGGGCTGCTTTGGCCTTTGCTAGGCTGTTGGGAACGAGGGCATCTCTCCCTGTGAGGGCACCGAGCCAGCCACCTTGCCTGCACACCCTGTGGGTCTGAGGCCAGGCACCGGGAGGCAGGCACCGGGACTGCGCTGGGCATGGGCATGGGCGTCTGAGCCCCACTCCTCCTGCAGACAGTGAGGCATCAGTTCCATAAATTGTTCAAAACACAACACTGCTGCCAGGAAGGACAAGCCTGGGTGTGAGGAGGGGCTTGTGAAGGACTAGGTGTCTCAGGGTCAAGCCAGGGTTCCTGAAACTCTGAGGTCTGAGCCGGCCGCCTATGCGTCAGGTGCTCACGGACCGTGCATGAGGGGGCATGCTGCCCGGCACCCACTGGAGCCCACGAGGTCCTCCATGGTGTGGCATTGAGCCCAGTGTGACTGCGGAACTGCACTTTGGGGGCAGATGTCACCTGCATGTTCCTACCGAGAGCTCCCCCCGGAGGTGCGCCCTGCGTGGCTTCTGTGGGAGGTGGGCTCAGAGCCGCGCGCTCTGGGCCATGCCTTCTGTCCTCACTAACCTGGCGTGGCGTGGCCACGGGGTGGTGCGGGAGTGGAGCTTGGCCGCTGGACTTGGTGTGAACTTTCTTTCGAACCCGTTGCTGCTGATCCAAAGTGCTCCCACTCTTTGGCTGGGGCTTCCCAGCCTAAAGGTCCCTCTGGGCGTGCTGATGGCAGCCTGCAGGCCCGTGGCTCTTCCAGCCTGGCAGTGCCTGCGACGTGCCCTCTGCGCCTGGTGAGGTGATGTTCCATTTAGCTTGAGATTGAGAAGGGGGGGATGTTGTTCTACTTACTTCATCTGTTGATTCTTGTATGTGCCCTGTCTGGGGATTGAACCCATAACCTTGGCATATGGGGATGATGCTCAAACCAACTGAGCTACCTGGCCGGGACCAGCATCCTGCCCCTCGTCCACTGCCCCTGTGTGCTGTTTCCTGTCTGTCCCACCTCCCCTCTAAGCCTCCCGCATACTAGCAGACGTGGGCGCTTAGCCTTACCTGAGACTTGATAAGCGCTCACAGCACCCCTCCCCCCATACACACACACACACACACACACACACACACACACACAGCTTTAAAGTCCCCCGGTTCCTTCCAAGAAGCCGACAGGGGCCGCTCTCCCTCCCCTGAGGCCGCCTGCCTCTGGCCCCGCTCCCTCCGTGTGCTCTGGCCGCTCTCTCTCCACCGGTAGCTGGCAGGAGGGCCCTGGTGGCAGACTGCATAACTCCCGTCTTTGTTTCTCCCTGGGGGTTTTAAGCCCTGAGAAGTCCCTGGGCAAGGAGACACAAAAGGTAGTACTTAGGGGCCCAGGCCTCCTTGTTGCCCATCCTGGCTCTCAGAAGCACCTCCTGCAGCCAGTCCCGCCTGGTTCTGTAGACAGAGGGAGGCTGGTCCTTCTGGGCCGGTGGCAAAGCCATGGGCCTGCTCAGCCTCAGCAGGAGGCAGGGCATCTCCCTGCGGGCGGGCCGCCTCTGGGACAGCAGCACAAAGGGGGTTCTGCGTGAAGCTGAGCCTCTGGTCTCAGGGAAGGTGCAGCCTCCCGGGGATGGTGGGAAGGCCAGGTCCTTGCGAGGCAGCCCTGATGGGGCTTCGTCCAGCAGGGCTGGAATTTGTGAGGAATCGGGATCCCTCTGGCGTCACCATCAGAGGACCCCAATGTGTAGAGATCCGTGGTCCCCACCTGCGGGCCCACTATCTCCAGTGCAGTCTCTTGCTCACCTGATGCTCCTGCTAAGGGCCTTCCGGCAAAGGAATGAGGCTGATTGCAGGGGTGAGCTCACAGGAGGTGAAGGGGAGGGTCGCCTTGCACACATCTCCACAAGCACCATGACCCCCCCAATCCCTTTTCCAAGCCCATCCGGGTTCCTTTTCCTCTCCTCACCTGGCCCTCCCAGCAGCCCAGGACCCCGAAATGTCCTCTCCCCCTCCCCACAGGGTCCTCCCTCCTTGGGAACACTCAGCCCCGCCCTGCACCTGGACCACTCCGGAGCCACCTGGCTCGGGGCCCTCCCTCAGAGGGAGCCCTCGTGAGGAGCAGTGGGCAGCTATCGGCAACGAAATTACCTGCATTCTGTGGACATGTTGTCCTCGGTGTTCTGCCAGCCTCTCAAGCGTGAAAGCCGTAGCTGGAGAGACTGGGACAGCCTAGATGTCCCCTGAGCGGCCCTTATGGGAGCCCGGGACCTCTCTCCTTTCTTCCTCCCTCCTTCTCCTTTTCCTTCTCTCCCCACTCCTCTCTGGCTGGCCGTGGGTTTCCAAACAGCTCCAAGCAGAACAGGCTCCTAGACTCCGGCGCTCGGCACTCCCTGCACTTCCCCGAGCCCGTGCAGCGGCCCGGCCTGGGTGGCTCTCCGGTGGTCTCTGGTGCTGTCGGCCCAGTGTGTGGCCCGGCCGCGGGGCCTCTGTCCACGCTGTCTTGCCCCTTCTCTTGACCTGAGAGAGGCTGGCCCATGGAGGGTGGTTGTGAGCTGAGTCTCCAGGTGGCTTAGGCCATTCACGGTGCCTCTGGGCCTAGGCTTCCTCTTGGCATGAGGTTGTTTCTGATGTGTCAGCCGTGGCCCTCGGTCAAACAGAATCTTACAGAGACCACACAGGCGTGGGGCCCACCAGGCATCGCCGACGGAGCGGGCGCCGAGTGTGGGTGTGGGGACCCGGACTGTGACACGGAGACGTGGAAGACGAGCGTCCTCTGGCTTTTAAAGACCTAAAACTGACCTTCCTGGTTTTATATGCTGCCGTTCACTTTCCGAACCTCACTTTGAGGTCATTGCAGATTGACACGTGGTTGTGGGAAATAATACGGAGAACACCCTTTACCCCGATGGTGACGGCACAGCTGGGCGGCCCTGCAGTCCGTGCAGAGCGCTTCCACTGGGCCTCCCGCTCTGCCTCTTCACAGACACCCCTCCCTCCCACACCCCTCCTTCCCACACCCCTCCCTCCCACATCCCTCCCCCTGTGGCTCGCCACCCGCTGAATGGCGGTCTTTTCTCCGTTGCTGTAATTCGGTCACTTGGAGAATGCTGTATAAGTAGGATGGTAAAGCTTTCGGCCTGTGGGGCTGGGTTCTTCCGTCGGCCTAATTCACCCCTCTCCTCTTCTCCTGTCCCCCTCCCCCAAATCCTCTGGATTCTGGCCAGTCTCTCCCAAAGAAGCACCTGCTCTCATTTTTCACCCGCGGGTGCCTCTGCTTCTTGGCAGCTGAGACCTGCCCGCACACCAAGACCATCGCCTCTAAAAGCCCCCCCGCCAACTGCCCATCCGCCTGCCTGGCCTCCTCGTACCCTCCTCGCATTTCCCCGTGCCCACTGAGCGCCTGTGGCTCTCGGGTCTTTTGTCGCTGAGTGCAGTCGGTGGTCTGGGAGTGGCAGTTCCATGTGGCGGGCTGGGGCCCGGCCACCGTGCACCTCTGGCCTGCCGGCGGCGGGTCAGGATCTGGCATCCGCGCCAGCGGCCTTTCCCCTCCTCCCTCCACTTCTGTCCCTGCTCTTCCTTCCCTGCTCTTCTTGTGCCCTCGCCGGGAGGCTGCGGGCTGAGCCCGAGCCCCGCGGGCGCGAGTGGAGGAAGTCCTGGCCTGTGTGTGTGCCGGCAGTCTTGTGAGGACGTGTGCACGCGTGTGCTGGTGTGAGGCCCGGGAGGGCAGGGCCAGGCATGGTGTCGGGGCTTCTCTCTGGGGACAGACAAGGGTGGCAGAGAGCGGGCAGCACAGCGAGGGGCAGGCCTGCTGGCCCAGCCCCGTCACAGGGACAGGTGTTCCTCGTCCTCACGCCCGCGAGGGCCCTGGGCCGGAGGGCCCTGCCTGAGTGGTTCAGCCTCCAGACCCCGCAGCCAAAGCAGCCCCGCCCGGCCTCACCGCACCGGGGAGAGCCCTCTGTCCTCAGGCCTCAGCCAGGCGTCAGCGCCACTCTCTCGGGCCCAGGCTTCAGGCCTCCGAACTGGTCCCTGGGACTCGGGTCTTGGCCCAAATCAGGGCTGACCATCTAGAAAGTTCCCATGGAAGACAAAGCCTCTCCGAGCCAAACCCGCTCCCATGACCTCTGCCCCCTCCCTCAGGCACGAGGCTGGCGGACACGCCCCCTAACCCCTTTCCCTCCCTCTTCTCTCTTCTCTGTCTCTCTGTCTCTGGCTCTGTGTCTGTCTGTCCCTTTCTCTCTGCCTCTCTCTCTGCCACAGGGAAAGGTTTGAAACGGAACGTAACAGCCCACGTTTTGCCAAATTGCGCAACTGGCACCATGGCCTTTCAGCCCAAATCCTTAACGTTAAAAGCTAAAGAGTCTGCAGCCCCCACCGCCAGTCCCCCACAGACCTGGCGTGTGAGCCTCACGCGATGCTTGACTATGCAGAGCTGTGCCCCTTCGTAGTCAGGGCGGCCCGGCAACCACGCACCTGCTCATGCCCCCTCCCCCCCAGCAGCCCGCGCCTCTCCCCGCCCAGGGCCGTAGCCTCGTTCAGAGAGGAGGGATGGGGTTTGCTGTCCTAACACCCGGAACCAGGGGAACAGCCCCTGGTGGACCCCCTGCCCCTCCGCTGCTGGGAGAGGCGGCCTTCCCAGTGCGTCGGGAGGAGTCGCCCGTAGAGCAGGTCCTGGGAGGAGGTGGACCCCTGCCCCACCCCCTCCCTCGCTGCCCCGTGAGCTGGAGTGGGAGGAGAGGGAGCCCAGGGTGGATGGGGCAGACCCTCCCCCGAGGTGAGGCTGGCATGTGCTCTCCCTCCTGCCGCGTGCTAGCTGCCTGCCCCCTCCGTACAGACAAGCATGCTCACTCTGAAATAAAGAGGATTTGAAAGAACAAACCGGCCTCAGTCCTGCTGTGCGGTGTGCATCACCCAGAGGCGCAGAGCCAGGAGGGACAGGCGCCAGGGGCCCTGCTCTCCCCATCTCCCCCACAAGGGCCTGCCTGGGTTGTGAGCTGGGCAGTGTATATTGGTGGGTGCACAGGGGCCCCTGCCTCTGCTGCCACCCCCAGCTGCAGCCAGGAAAGCACTGCCCTGCTCTGCCCTGTGCAGGGGCAGGGGCTCGGGAGGGCATGCCTGCACGGAGGGGTAGGCACAGGGGAGGAGGCCGAGGAGGTGCCCTGGAGTCTAGCTGGTCAGGAAGGCGCAGGGGACCTCCAGCTGGTCTTGCTGGCCCCGTGCCACCCACCTGGGGCCTGTCCTGTCCAGAGCATTTGGGAAGGGCCAGGCTGGCAGGCCATCTCCTCCCACCTCTACCAACCCACCAGCCTGGCTCCTGAAAGCAAAGCCCACTGGCTGAGAACATGGCGCCAACTGCACTTAGCAAACAGAGCAGGTGCCACACCCCTCAGGCGCCCTTGCCGCCCGGACTGGCCAGTCTTGCTCCGCTCCTGCTGCCTGGGCACAGGCTTCCTCTCTGCCTCCAGGAACCTTGGCGATCCCTCTGGAAGGGCTGGCAGGGAGGCTGCTCTATCCTGCCACATCCCAGATGCTCTCCAAACCCTCACCCCTCTCCGTCTGGGCCTCTTATCTCTTCCCATTTCTAGCTGTGCCCTGGGCCAGGCAGGGCCAGCGTGCTGAGGGACCAGCCAGGAGATGGGGCACGCTCCTGCCTGCACCGAGGCCTCCTGAGTGCACGCCCATGTTTAGCTGAGACCCCTGGGTGGGTTGTGGGGCCAGGGGCTCCCAGAGAGTGTCCTGGGGCTGACAGAGGACCTGAGCCAGTCAGTCAGAACCAGTGGCCTCGCAGTGCCCTGTCCCAACCCCGGGTGTGGAAGCCCTCCTGGCGCTCTGGAAGGTCCCCAGGGCCGCCCACCGGCCCCCGCAGGCAGCCCTCTGTGCAGGGCTGTCCTCACACAGCGGCGTGTACGCCCGGCTGCGGGGGTGCCACAGAATGAGAAAGTGCTGGCGTGGCCGTGGCTGGCCCTGCGGCAGGGCTGCTTGCGTCAGGTCGAGGCAGGCGTGCCCCTGGACTGGATGTCAGAGCGGGCTTCCTGGGAGAAGGAGCCTGGCTGGCCCTCAGGAGCAGTTAGGTGGCTGTGCAGGTAGAAAGGCTGGACGGGGAGGAGAAGGGGTGTCCCGGAACCCGAGTCAGCCCTGTGGCTGGGGTGGAGGCAGTGCGGAGGGTGTTGGCTGTGGGGTTGGACTGTGGCTGGAGCCAGTGGAGGGAGCCGGGCGCTGTGGCTGTAGGGAGCGCGGGCCTGGTCCTGAGATTGTCGTTTGCACAGACTGCAGTGTCCACGGGCCCGGCGGTGACCTGCGGAGTACGTGGTCAGGGCGCCTGAGCCACAGCCAGTCCTCAGGCTGTGGGACGGAACGCTGGTCAGGCGGATGGCAGCATGGACACTTAAAGACCGACCGACTGGCTCTGTAGTCCAGTCAGTGAGATGTTCATGCTCCATTCTCTGAACTAACACAATGCCCACTGTCACCCCAATAATAGCACCCCAGCACCTTCAACCACAACACCTCCACCGTCACCAACAGGTCAGCCTGAACCCAGTAATCACGGAGCCCAAGCCCAGCACCTCACCAGTCCGTCCACATGTCCTTCACACCCAACGGCACTGGCGTCAGTGAGAGCATCAACCAGAGGAGCGCGAGCAGGGCCCAGGGTTGGCAAGCTCCACTTGGATGCCAGCGGGTTGGAGGGAGAGGGGCCTGCAAAGGGGACGGAGCCAGCCTGTTCTCCTCTCGCCTCGCCTGCCGGAGGCCTGTGTGGTTGAATGCAGTTGGTGCTTTGGTGCTTGTTAGATATTTAGAGTGAATTATGACCAAGGCAAGAGGCCTCGGCCTGGCGGGGGGGATTTCGTGGCTCCGGCTTCAGGCGGAAAGCAGCCCGGACAGGACCCTGGGCACGTGCTGCCCGCTGTCCGGGGCCTGCAGACAGTGCTGCTGGGCGGGATGCCGCTCGCCAGGCCCCGGGCGGCTCGCGCCTGCCCCTGTGCCGCTCTGTGATTTGAGCGCTCCTGGGGCCCGCGCCCCAGAGCCCGGGCTCACTGAGCGCTGTGCCTGGGAGACACCAGGTAAGCCGGTCTGACCAGAACTGGAGCACAGGGGACAAAGTCAACGTTTGGTTTGTCTGTGCAGCACTGTCCCCGCCCAGACATCGGCATCCCTCCGGTCCTGGGCAGCGGCCTGGGCTCCCAGAAGCCCCGGAGCCTGGCCAGGGCAGGGAGCAGGCGGCTGGTGTTCTCGGCGTGCCCAGGCCTCGCGGTGGCTGGGCAGAACGGCTCCAGAGAAGCTGCCGGAAGCCAGGTTCCCCCGTGAGGGCGGGCCGGTGTGCAGCGGGCCCCAGCGGGGTGTCCTTTCTGAACTAAAGCTGGGGAGGGGCTGGCAGGACGTGGCACTGCCCTGCTCAGGGTGCTCCCCGCCAGGGGAGGCTTCTCCAGCCCGCTCCCAACCCTCCAAGCTCCGTGCCTCCCTCCGCCATACCCTCACTGAGGGAGGAGAGCAGCCAGTGGTGCCTGGCAAACAGCTCGCAGCCTCTGCATTCCTGCCTGGGGCTGACTGGGCAGCGCCTGGCTACTCCCGGGCGGTCCTCGGACCGGCGTCACCCGGGCCCCACTCAACCTCCCGAATCAGAAGCTGCTCTTGGGCAGGATCCCCAGGCCTCCACTGCCAGGGAAGGCTGCGGGGGGAGGGGGGGGGCTCCCCCTGAGCTCA
The DNA here is from genome assembly GCA_036971965.1 of Nyctalus aviator. Taxonomy (NCBI): domain Eukaryota; kingdom Metazoa; phylum Chordata; class Mammalia; order Chiroptera; family Vespertilionidae; genus Nyctalus; species Nyctalus aviator. Next base: position 52,173,723 of record CM072933.1, on the reverse strand, counting down.
GGCCCGGGAAGGCTGCCGGGGGAGCAGGCAGCAGTGAGGGCTCAGCAGTGTTGCCGGCCTCTGGAATCAGGCTCCTCTCCTGGAAAATGAGGGTCTGATAGCGATGGCCGCAGGCGGAGGGGGTCAGAGGAGTGATGCGCACCGCCTGTCAGCACAGTTGGCGATGGCAAGCCCGCACTCACTATCCTTCCCACAGAGATGCCTTTTGCTGGGGAAGACCCTACTTGCCCGACTTCTTCCTTCCTCCTGGAGGGCCACGCGTCCCTCGGCCAGATCCTGCCTCACCCCTTGCTCCAGGAACCTGAACTCTGTCTCCTTCCTGTCTTGGGGGTGGAGTTGCTAATATCCATGTCCGAGGGCGGTGGTGAGGACTGAGACACATGCCGGGCACACGGGCCAGGTCAGCACTAGACTCCGCGCAGCCACCCCGGCAGGAGCCGCAGCTCCTGCTCTGTGCAGCCAGCACCGTCTCAGACCGGGCCGGGAGCAGGGAATGCACTCCTCCGCTCTCCTGTCGCCTGGTTTGTTTCTCTGCCCAGTTTCCCAGGGGCAGCCCGGCTCTGGTGCCCCCTCTCCCTTGGAGAGGTTCGGGGAAAAGATGCTCACCGGACAGCAAGGCAGGCAGGGCGGGCCCATGGCACCTGGCCCTGGTCCGTCTACCTGTGTGGCACCTGCCGGGATATCCCTACCCACCTGGTCACACCGGTCACACCGGTCACACCGGTCACACCGGCGCTGCAGCCCCTCCCGTTCCCAACCACAGGTCTTTCCGATGTGCAGGCGCCCAGGGCCACCGCATGTCACTCTTGGGCATGTGAGAACCCTCTGGCCGCCAGGGCACATGAGGGCCTGGGCATCTTCGGATGGTCTTAGGCCTGCCCACTCCTTTCCCATGGGCATGGCAGACCCTGAGATCCTGCCGCCTCTCTGGGTTCACCGGAAAGGGGCACAGTTGCCTCTATTCTGGAACCCCCACACCACATCAATCCTTTCCGGTCCAGATGACCTCGATCGACCTGACATGGCAGCTTCCATCCGTCTCCGGGCGTGCCGGTCTCCGCAGCCCGCGAGCCCAGGCTCTCGCACTCTAGAGCCCACGCCCTTGGCCCTCAGACACTCCCCCTCCTTTTCGCCAAGGCCCTATGCCTCTGACCGCACGGGAATGGAGGAAACAGGATGGGGGTTGATAATTCAATCTACTTTCCATCACACTGTGTTTGTCACACGAAAAATCAGGAAGCAAAAAAATGGGAGGACAACCTGCGGGCCAGGAAGTCACAGTTCGATTCCAAGGGAGGCACACGCCCAGGTTGCAGGCTCGATCCGCAGAGTGGGCATACAGGAGGCAGCCAATCAATGGCCTCTCCCATCATTGATGTTTCTCTCTCTCCCTCTCCCTTCCTCTCTGAAATCAACAAATAGCATATTCATGTTAAAACGGGGGGGTCGTACCAGGCTTGAGAATAACTTTGATGTTACTATGATCCTCCTCATGGTCTGAGCCCTTCCCTCTTGGGGTCCCGAGGGACTCTCCCTGACGCTCGGAGCAGGCGTCTGGAAGGTGCTGCTCTGCAGTATGAACGGTGCCTTCTGCCCAGCGTGCCCCTGCTGCAGCCACCAGCGCCACGCACAGGGCCCCCTTGACCTGTTGTCTTTCTTGGTCCCACCTCGTCAGCACCCCTATTGAGCATGCTCCAGTGTGCACCAGCCAGGCCACCACCCCGCTGCTGCCCGCTTCTGCCCAGCCGCCTATTGCTGCCTCTCCCGGTGCGGCCTCGCCACCCCTGGCTGCAACCGCTGCCCACGCTGCCGCTGCCGCTGCCTCGGCCTCTGCTTCAAGCCCTGTGGACAGTCCAAGGTAACTGCCCCACGGTGCCACCCGGTGTGGGGCCGGGAGGCGGGAGTGGCCGCACCTGGCTCCGTGTGTGGGCAGCTGTGTCCCCCCTCAGAAAGGCCGCCCAGGTGCTCAAGAGGCCAGGAGGCCAAGGCTAGCACCACCTGCTGCCAGTGGGCAGGGCATGTGGGTGTGGCTGAAGACAGGAGGGGATGTGGGCCCCTGCCCTCCTCTTGGGCAAGAGCGGGACAACCCCACTCCGTCACACAAGCATACGCACGCACGCACGCACGCACGCACATACACGTATGCACGCATGCACACACACAGTAAGGTAGCAAAGGGAGACGGACAGTCCGTTTCCGGAACTGGGATTAGGGGAGTGGAAGTGGTCCCCTGGGCTGGGGAAGCCGAGGGAAGCTCCGAGCAGGGAGGAGCATTGACCTGGTCACAGGAGACAGACCAGGTATTTAGCAGCGGACTTGCCCTTGGCCCTTAGCCTCTGCTCTCGGGCGAAGCAGGAGGCACAGGTGCAGGGCGGCTTCGACCTCTCCCCACCACTTCCTGTCCGTAATCTCCAGAAAGTCACCCAACTCCCAGCGTCAGTTTCATCTGCTCAGACGTGAATGCAGGGAAGGCGCCCCCCCAGTTTGTATTGGGGAGCTGTAGCTGTGGGCCCTGCTCCAGCTCAGGCCTTTGTCCTCAGGGCCCCTTCAACAGGCAAACCTCCCTTCCCTTTGTCTTACAAGAGAATGATGAGCCAGTGGGAGGCAAAGGGCCACCCAGACTATCACTGGAGCCTGGCCTCGAGTTTTTGCTGAGTATCTTAAGCCTCGGCCTCCTCCTCCTCCTCCTCCTCTTCCAGCAGCCCTGACAGGACCGCAGCTCCTGGGGTGTCGGGAGGACATCTGGCTGATGCCCATAACTAGAAAGCAGGCGCCCTGCGGACACTGCCTCCTCCTCTGGTCCCACTGGTCCCAACAGGCCAGCCAGAGAAGGGGAGACAGCATGGCAGTGTGGCAGGGTGAGCTGCACTCCACCCGCCGGACGCCGGGCTGAGGCTCTGTCTGAGGCAGAGGGTCTTGGGTCAGGACCCTCTGCCTCAGACATGAGATAAATGAGAAAAGAAAAGGGGGCAGGGTTCACAGACAGGTGGAATTGGGGAACACTGGATCAGCCGAAGTAAAAGAAGCTGCTGAGCTCAGGAATTCTTGGAGCGCTCAGCTCTCCGAGAAGAGGCCTCGCACAACCTGTCCTGCGGGACTGAACGGACACTTCCTCCTCCTCTTTGGCCCCTAACGCTGGGTCACAAGTGGGAAAGGCCGCTCTCCGCCCCGGGGGCTAGCCCCATGGGAGAGGTTGGCACTCCATGTGGAAGAGGAGCGGTCTGGGGTGAGGTCTCCCTGCTGGAGCACTCTTGCCCAGGCTTTATTGCTCCCTCCAGCACAGCAGAAGGGGGGGGGGCAGGGGCTAAGGCTGTGGAGTGCCCCCACGGTCAGAAGGTGGAGGGAGGGGACAGCTCTGACTGCCTCCATCTCTCCTCTCTCCAGCCTCTGTCCCTCCAGCCCCAGGCTGTCCCGGCAGCCCGCCCAGGGTGCAGGATCTCCCTCCTGTCCAGCTGGCGGCTTGGCCCCTCCCTCTCTGAGGTAGTGACAGCAGCAATGGGCTCTGTTTTTTGAGGTGTCTTTGCTGCTTTAACGAAACTCACCAAAGCTCCTCACCGAGGAGCAGCTTCCGCCCCTCCACAGCCTCATGGTCTCCCTGCGGCCTCCGGCTGCCCGGACCCCCTGCCAGAGGCCTCTCTGCCGGGCTCCCAAGGACGGAGAAGCAATGCCGGGCCGCCAGCACCCAGGCCTGGCTGTCCTTCGGCTGCTAACTCTCCCCCCTCGGTTCCAGGCCCCAGGCCTCTGCTCAGGGCACGGCCAAGGCGACCGCTCCAGCACCTGCCGCCCACCCATACCCCGAAGCCCCAGCTGCGGCTGCGCCCAAGCCTCGGGTGGTCACCACTGCCAGCATCCGGCCTTCTGTCTACCAGCCAGGTGAGAGGGGCGGACGGTCAGGCTGGGTGTGGCTGCAGGGGTTGGCTCCCAGGAGAATGGTGGTCAGTGGGGTCCTGCTACTGAGGCCCCGTGTGGGCCAGATCCCTATGGAGCCCGCCACTGGCGCTGGAGAGACAGGCGGGCAGTGCCAGCTGGGATGAGCCTCCCCACTGGTAGGGAGAGGACACTCCTGGCCTGGGATTCCAGGCTCAAGGTGAAAGGAGAGGGTTTCGGGGCAGCTGGTTCCTCCAGGAGTCTGGTTCTGGCTCAAGCCAGAGGGTGGGCAGCTGTACCAGCAATGCCATGGGCTTTGGACAGCCACACTGCCCAGCAGGGACCCTGGCACGCTGCTCAGCCTGTCCGTCTTTGGCTTCCTCCGCTGAAGCAGGAGGACTGGAGGGGGAAGCACAGGTGAGGTGGCAGAGGCCAGCACAGGGCCTGACTGTGACTGAGCACAGGGCTCTCTCTTCCATCACACTGTCCCCGTTCTTCTCACTGCCCAGGACCCCCTTACAGGAATGAGGGCTCAGCCCAGGACCCCCTCTTTCCTAGCCAAAACCGGGCCTGCTCCCCAGAGCCCAGGCAGCTCTCAGGCTGGCCTGTTCCTGCTCAGAGCTGAGGGCTCTTAGCAGGTGCCTCCCTGCTGGGGAAGGGCCTGGCGCGAGTGCTGGCCAGAGTGCTGGCAGCGCTGCGTGGCCCCTCCTTCCCTCTGGACGTGGACTGGGCACTCCGGGAGGGCAGGGCAGGCCAGGCCATCTCCTCAGCAGCACTAGAGACCCAGCTCTGCCCAGAGGAGTCCCTCAGCAAAGGGAGTGACCAGGAACGCTCAGTTGTTGCTCAGAGTGCTGTGGGAACTGTGTGTGCCCATTGGCAGTGGCGAGAGGGGCGTGGGGAGAGAAGAGGCTGTGAGCTGCACGGTCTGGTGGCCGAACACCAGGGATAACGGATGACAGGGTTCTCAGAGGGATAGCCTGGGCCAGATAAGGTGATAGGCAGGCAGACACTTTTTATTCAAACATTATGCTTTAAAAAAAAATTTTTTTTTTTGTTATTGATTTTTAGATAGAGTAAGGGAGAGAGCAATAGAAACAGCAATAGGCTGCTCCTGCACGACCCCTACTGGGCATCGAGCCTGGGCATGTACTCTGACCAGAACTGAACCAGGAACCTTTTGGTCCATGGGATCAAGCTCAATCCACTGAGCCACACCGGCTGGGCTTAAAGCATTCTACTTTCAACATATTATTCTTACGGCCATCTTGAACTTATAGAAAAAGTATTAACCATTTTCCACTTGCAGGAGTAATACGAACTGTTCTTCACACACACACACACACACACACACCTGAATTACTGCACACATACCTTTTTTCCATGTGGTAAACCTGGCATGTGGCAGGAAGTGAAGAGGTCCCTGTCTTGTTTGGGAAAGAATGGGCAGCGGGTTGTGGGGGCAGGGAGGAGGCTGCTGGGTGCCTGGCAGGAGAGCTGGGGAGCAGTGTGGGGAGAGGATATCTGGTCAAATTTTCTCACTGTGGCCCGGGAGCAGGGGAGACAGAGATACTGAGCCGCGCAAGAATGACAGCTCTTTATGTGTGTGTGTGTGAGTGAAAAACAGTTCGTATTACTCCTGCAAGTGGAAAATGGTTAATACTTTTTCTATAAGTTCAAGATGGCCGTAAGAATAATATGTTGAAAGTAGAATGCTTTAAGCCCAGCCGGTGTGGCTCAGTGGATTGAGCTTGATCCCATGGACCAAAAGGTTCCTGGTTCAGTTCTGGTCAGAGTACATGCCCAGGCTCGATGCCCAGTAGGGGTCGTGCAGGAGCAGCCTATTGCTGTTTCTATTGCTCTCTCCCTTACTCTATCTAAAAATCAATAACAAAAAAAAATTTTTTTAAGCATAATGTTTGCTCACGGCAGGGCCCGGCGCTCAATGCTCCCAGAGGGGCCCGGCGCCAGTGCTCCCGCGAGGCCGGAGCCCGGTGCTCCCAGCGGGGCCTGGCGTTCGGTGCTCTCGCGGGCCCGGCGCTCAGTGCTCCCCCTGGGCCTGGGGAGGTGTCCTTTGCAGACGGTGCTGAGCTGTCACTCCCGCGCTCGGTGCTCTGGGTGAGGGCGGCCCCCCGCAGCGCGGGCACAGGCGGTGCCCTCTGTGCCCTGGGAGGCAGGGACACGGGCTCGGAGTTAAAATCCCCGGGAGAGTGCCAGGCGGCGGCGGGCACGGGGAGGGGGAGGCGGGAGCAGCGGGCAGCGGTCCTCCCGGCGCGGACAGGCCTCCGGGGCTCTCCGGGCGGGCGGCCTGCGGGCACCTCCAGGGCGGCCGCCTGGCTCCCTCCGCTGGGCCAGCCGTCCTCCCTCCGCGGGGAGCGGGCCGGGCGAGGCCGGAGAGCCGCCTCCCTCCGCCCCTCCTGGCGGGGGCGGGGGCTGGGGTGTGGGGTGACCTGGGAGGCCGGGGTGGTGGTGTGGGGGCGGGGGTGGCCGGGGGGGGGGGGGGGGGGGGGGGGGGGTGGCGCGGTGGGAGGTGGGTGGCCGGCGGGGCTGGGGGCGGAGACGGAGGGGGGGGCAGTAGCGATCGCTGCGGGGGCCGGGCTACAGATGGAATGTCACAGATTGAGACGGACAGTGGTGTCCGGTCCTCCCTGGCGCTCAGGGAGGAGGGGGGGCGGGGGAGGGGGGCGGCCGCTGGGGGGGGGGGGGTCCTTGGGGGTCCGGCTGGGCCTCTGTGGGGCCCGACCACCCCGGCCACCCCCGCCCCCACACCACCACCCCGACCTCCCAGGTCACCCCACACCCCAGCCCCGCCCCCGCCAGGAGGGAGGCGGCTCGCCCGGCTGCTCCCCACGGGAGGGTGCGGGGACTGGAAAGGGGCTGGGGGGGGGTGGTCAGGCTGGGGCCGGGGGCCAGGCCCATCGCTGACCGGCGGTGGCTGTGCGGCGCGGCTGTGAACGCCCCCGCCATGGGGGCCATGTCACATTGTGGGGGTGGGGGGTTGGGGGGAGGAGACTAATGCGGCTCCAGGGTGGGCTGCATAGTATAGTCACACTATCATCTCAATGTATAACCAAGTAAACGAATGATCAAGACATTTTGCATCCTTTCCTTATACTACCTTCAGAATCCTGCACACACAGCATTTCCCTGTGCAGACGGGCCATGTCTCAGCTCAGCAGCCACACCGCACAGCATGAAGGCTTTGTTACTCCCTTTAGCAGAGATTCCCCCACTTTACCACCCCCCCCTCAAAGGAACATAATCTTGCCCAGAAGCCATCACAGGCACAGAGAGGAGCCCAGCGGCTCTGCTGCCTCCTCTGTCTCCGGAGCACGCAGTCCCTGCCCCCCATTCTGAGGCTGCATGGCACCGAGACAGGCAGGGCTCAGGAAGGGGCACCACTGTGAGGCAGGCGGGGTCATCCGTCCCTCCACGGGGAGCACCCGGTCTGAGGTGTGACCTCGGGGTGTCAGGCTCCCATTCCAGCCCTCCACACCTTGCAGTCTGTGTGGGCTGGGCTCCCACAGCGACCAGGCTGTGAGACAAGCTGGCAGTCATGCTGAGCCCAGGAGTCACTAATGTAGTGACACACATAACTGTGCCAGCTACTTAGCCCCCATCACAGCACTGTGAAGCACTAAGCATCATATTGCCATTCTTAGACAAGGGAATTCAGCCCAGAGATGTTAAGGAATCTGCCCAAGGACACACAGCCTGGACCTAGTCGAGCTGTGCTGCCGAGGCCGTGCTGCACGCCGAGGATGGGGCCTCCCCTGCTGACAGTTGCTCCTCATTCACATAGTACACCAAGATTTTATGGAAATTGGATTTGGATTTTTTACGAAATTCATGCACTGGTCCCTCAGCCCAGCCTGCACCCTCTCCAATCTGGGAATCTTCAAGGGATGTCTGACTGCTGGTTTAGGCCCAATCCCACAGGGAGACATCCCCTTCACAATCCAGGACTGGTGGCTCCCAACCGCTTGCCTGCCAGCCAGCCTGATCACCCCCTAACCACTCCCCTGCCAGCTTAATCAACACCTGACTGCTCCCCTGCCAGCCCGATCACCCCCAACTCCCCTCCCCTGCTGGCCTGGGTGCTCCCAACTGTACTCCCCTGCAGGCCTGGTTTCCCCCAAATGCCCTCCCCTGCTGGCCTGGTTGCCCCTAACTGCCCTCCACTGCTGGCCTGATTGCCCCCAACTGCCCTTCCTATTTGTGGCAGCTATCTTTGATTACATGGAGGCGGCCATCTTTTGTGAGGGTGTGAGGGTTAATTACCTCTTTATTATATAGGAAAATGTATCTTTATTACTGAAACTATTGTAGATGTTCCTTTTTGCCTCCACTCCTCCCCATTCCCACCCTACCCAGGCCTTCACCCCACTATTGTCTGTGTCCATGGGTTATGCATATACATATGAAAAGCCGGCAACCAGAATCCTGTAATAACCTACTGACCAGTCACTGATGCTCACTGCGGCCAGCGAACTGGCCCAATTCAGGGTGGGGCTGGCCAGCCAGCCTCCCATGGCCTCTCCCCGAAACCGAAACCCGCCCGGCTCCCAATTGGCCACGCCCCAATCACCCCTTACCCCAATAGGGGGCGGGACTGGCCAGCCAACTGCTTGTGGCCCCTCCTCCTGAGGAGCCCTTCCCCTGATAGGCTGCTGATCGCCCCCTCCCAACTAGGATGAAGGGCAAGGCCAACAGCTACTATCCACAGCCCGCCCCCTCAATCAGGGATGGGGCCTGCTGGCCAATTACCCACGGCTCCTCCCCTCTGGCTGGCACGGCCCTGATTGGGCCCTGATTGGGGCAGGCCAGCCAGTCTCCCACCATCTCCTCCTCCCAACAGGCCCAGCCCCAATCTGCCCCAATCCGAGCTGGGCCAGCCGGATCCCATCCGTGCATGAATTCGTGCACTGGGCCTCTAGTATGCATATTTGTTAATCTCTTCCCACCCGATCTTTCTCTCTGAGAATTCTGTCTGCTGCATGCTTCCATGTCTCTGGGTATATTTTATTTGCCATATATATATATTGATTTCAGAGAGGAAGAGAGGGGGATAGAGACATAGAAACATAGTGACGAGAGAAAGTCATTGATCAGCTGCCTTCTGTATGCCCCACACTGGAGACAAGCCTGCAACCCAGGCATGTGCCCTCACTGGGAATTGAACCATGACCTCTGGGTTCATAGGTCTACACTCAACAACTGAGCCACGCCAGCTGGGCATACCGCAGCTTTTTTATTCACTCACCTACATGGGCATTTGGGCTGTTTCCAAGTCTTAGCCATTGTGTGGACTTGTGTTCTTTAAGAGGCAGCGTGGGTGATAGAAAGAACAGTTTTGGAGACTTGCTTTTCACTCACTGCTCTGTCTGAGCCTCGGTGACCTCAGCTGCAAACAGGACTGACAAGGATGGTCTGTTATGTACCGTCTGGCTCCTCAGGGAGTGGGAAGGAGATTCCTGTGGGTGAAGCCAGCGTAGCTCCAGGGCAGGGCGGTGGAGGTTTACCCCGCAGCTCCCATAACACAGGCCGGCGCCCTCACCCAGTGCAGGGCTCCACGGAGCCCAGCTCTACAGAGCCAGTCTCCTGGGAGCAGAAGGGACGGAGGTGGACAGCAGCACAGGCCACCCGCGGCGGCCCAGGGCCCCCAGGTGGGAGGATCCGAGGCCCGGCTAGGGCCTTTAGCCTGAGAAAAGCCTTGCTCTCCAGCTGGACCCTGGTGGAGGGAGGGGAGGGGTGCAGAGCCCTCTGCACAGCCCACAGCCAGGCTCAGGAATGGGAGGAGGCGGCCCTGAATGGCTGCCCAGGGCGGGGAGAAGACCTCTTTCCGTAAAAGCAGACTGATTGTCGGAAGGCATCTGGAACCTTCCTCACTGGGAGAGGATGCTGGCTGGCCGGTGTGCAGGACACAGCTGGGTCTGCCCAGCGGTCCACAGTGGAGGCAGAGTGCTGAGCCCTGGGTTTTGAAAGCCCAGGCCTTAGATTGCTCTGGGCAAGAAACAGCAACGCTCTGTGCTGTCACCCCAAAGGGCTCAGCTCTCAGAGGGCTGGAGGGGGTCCTGAGGTGCGGCTGTGCGTTCTCACACTGCTGCGGGCGACTCTCGGGTTCCTGGGACCCACTCCTTCTACAGAGGATGGGGAGCACAGGAGCCAGGCTCCTCAGCATCTGCCCAGGCTTCCTGGGTGACTTCCTCCAGCCCCACCCGCACCCTAACCAGACCGAGATGCAGTCCCCCAGCACAGTTCAAGCCAAGATGCTTTTCAGGACAACGATTGTAGCTAGTCCTGAGCCCGACCCGAAAACCCGACTGCCCTGCTGCCATCTGCTTTGGCCAAGCCTGGCTGCACAGTGCATCGGGGCGCCTTCCAGGCGAGGCCAAGATGGCCCCTCACCCCCGAGAGGGAGAGGAGATAGTTACATCTCCTGGGCCCGCCCGAAGGCTCCATCGCCTCGCTGCAGTCAAACGGGCCCGGGAAGCCCAGGATGGGTGTGTAAAGGTGGAATTGTCCTGCTCCCACGTAAGCCCCTTCCCGGGAGGTGGGCAGGAAGCTGGGGGAAATGAGCTCCTGACACATTTTCTTTGGATCTTTTTGGCTTGCAGTGCCCGCAAATACCTACAGCCCATCTCCGGGGGCCAGTTACAGTCCAGCTCCCTACACCCCCTCGCCTGCCCCTGCCTACACTCCTTCCCCTGCCCCTGCCAACACCCCCTCGCCCGCTCCCACCTACTCGCCCTCCCCAGCACCGGCCTACGCCCCCTCGCCGGCCCCGAGCTATGAGGCTGCGCCCTCGGGGGCCCACAGCAGGGGTCCCACTGAGCCTGCCAGCCGCCCCCCATGGGCCACGGACGACAGCTTCTCTCAGAAGTTTGCTCCTGGCAAGAGCACCACTTCTCTCAGCAAGCAGCCCCTGCCCGGAGGGCCCTCTGCCTACGCCCCGGGCCCCCACGTGCCCCCCCTCGCCAGGGGCACCTTCCAGAGGGCCGAGCGCTTCCCAGCCAGCAGCCGGACTCCGCTCTGTGGCCACTGCAACAACGTCATCCGGTAGGACCCGCGTGGCCCAGGCTGGGTGCTGGGTGCTGGCTGCCGCCTGCGCCCTGTGGTGGGCGGGAACGGGAGGGCAGGCACTGGGGACGCCACACGCCTCCGGTCCCTCTGGGTCAGCATCAGTCTGACCCCTGAGCTGAGGCTTCCATCGCTGGTGACACCCCTCCCCTGAGGAAGTGTGCGCAGCCCCAGTGCGGTGTCTGCGCCGGGCCGCCCCTTTGGCTCAGGCAGTCCTCAAAGCAGCCATTGTGGTGGGGGAGTGGGGGGTGGGGGGATAGGGAGGAGCGGGAGGAGGGGGAGGTGGAGGAGGTGGGAAAGGTGGAGGGGTGGGAGAGGAGGGGGAGGTAGGGGAGGAGGGGGAGGTGGGGGAGGTGGGGGAGGAAAGGAAGGAGGGGGAGGTGGGGAAGGAGGGGGCCTTGAGCAGCGCCAGCCTCCGCCTCAGGTCCTCACCGCAAGCAGGTCTGCTGCAGAGCCCCTGCTAGGCTCGCGGGGGCGGTAGTGAACACACATTCCTGGGGCTGCGGCTGGCCTGGCTCTCCGCGGGAGGGAAGCACGCGCACGCCTTGCCCGGAGCCATCTCTGGATTCCATGGCTTCCTAGAGCAGTCACAGTCAGGTCACTGGGGGGTCTCCAGCCTCCGGGGTCCTCAGAGGCGCTGTCTCTGCTCCCAGGGGCCCCTTCCTGGTGGCCATGGGCCGCTCCTGGCACCCGGAGGAGTTCACCTGCGCGCACTGCGCGGCCTCGCTGGCCGACGTGTGCTTCGTGGAGGAGCAGGGCGCCGTGTACTGCGAGCGCTGCTACGAGCAGTTCTTCGCCCCCGTCTGCGCCAAGTGCAACACCAAGATCATGGGGGTCAGTGGCCTCCCCTCTGGCCCGGTCTTTGCCCCAACCGGCCTCTCCCTCCTTCCTCCCCCCTCCCCCCTCCTCACTCCCCCCTCCTCACTCCCCCTCCTCACTTCCCCCTCCCCCCTCCCCCCTTCCTCTTCCCCCCTCCCCCCTCCTTACTCCCCCCTTCCTTCTCCCCCTCCGCCTCCCTTCTCTTCCCCCCTCCTCCTCCCTCCCCCCTCCTCCCTCCTCTTCCCTCCCCCCCCTCCTCCCTCCTCCCTCCACCCTCCTCCCTCCTCCCTCCACCCTCCTCTCTCCTCGGAGAGCCAGAAGCGGCTCTCACGAGCGACCTCCCTGCCCCACCCAGTCCCCTTTGGGAAGGGCTGCCACAGCAGCACGCCCTGGGCGAAACCACACACACACACACACCCACTCAGGGGAGGACACACACACACACTCACACACACACAGTCACACACACCCTCAGGGGAGGACACACACACACAGTCACACACACACTCAGGGGAGGACACACACACACACACACACACACCCTCAGGGGAGGACACACACACACACATATACACCCTCAGGAGAGGACACACACACACTCTAAGGGGAGGTCACACACACACACACCCTCAGGGGAGGACACACACACACACACACACACTCACACAGACACACTCAGGGGAAGACACACACACACATACACTCAGGGGAGGACGCACACACACACACACACACACTCACACACACTCACACACACACACTCACACACACAGACACACACCCTCAGGGGAGGTCGCACACACACTCAGGGGAGGACGCACATACACACACACACACACACATACTCAGGGGAGGACACACACACACACACACACACACACTCACACACACAGACACACACCCTCAGGGGAGGTCGCACACACACTCAGGGGAGGACGCACACACACACACACACACTCACAGACACACACTCACACACACACACATACTCAGGGGAGGACACACACACTCACAGACACACACACACACTCACACACACACACACACACAGACACACACCCTCAGGGGAGGTCGCACACACACTCAGGGGAGGACGCACACACACACACACACACACTCACACACACTCACACACACAGATACACACCCGGCCCGGCCTCATGGAGCTCCCCCGCAGGAGGTGATGCACGCCCTCCGGCAGACCTGGCACCCCGGCTGCTTCCTCTGCGCCGCCTGCAAGAAGCCCTTCGGGAACAGCCTCTTCCACATGGAGGATGGGGAGCCCTACTGCGAAAGAGGTAGGCTCTGTACTGGCCCCCTCCCCCTCCCCTCCCCTCTCCCCTCCCCCTCCTTTCCCCTCTCCCCTCCCCCTCCGCTGACCCTCTCCCTCCCCCCTCCACTGACCCCCCTTCCCCCTCCCCTTCCGCTGACCCCCCCTTTCCCCCTCCCTTCTCCACTGACCCCCCCTTCCCTCTCCCCCCTCCGCTGACCCCCCTTCCCTCATCCCCCTCTGCTGACCCCCCTTCCCCCCTCCCCCTCTGCTGATCCCCCTTCCCCCCTTCCGCCCTCCCCCTTCCCCCTCAGGCAGACAGAGGTAGTTAGGGGTGATCAGGCAGGCAGGAGAGTGGTTAGGGGCAATCAGGTAGGCAGGTGAGTGGTTAGGGGTGATCTGGCAGGCAGGTGAGTGGTTAGAGGAAATCAGGCAGGCAGGCAGAGGTGGTTAGGGATAATCAGGCAGGCAGAGGTGGTTAGGGGTGATCAAGCAGGTAGGAGAGTAGTTAGGGGCGATCAGGAAGGCAGGTGAGTGGTTAGGAGTAATCAGGTAGGCAGGCGAGTGGTTAGGAGCAATGAGGCAAGAAGACAGATGGTTAGGGGAGATCAGGCAGGCAGGGTGGTTAGGGGCAATTAGGCAGGCGGGCAAGCAGTTAGGATTGCAAGAGGGGTGTCTGACTGACGGTTTAGGCCTTATCCCACAGTCGGACATCTCCCAAAAGGCCCTGGATTTCGAGAGGGCTGAGGGACCCCCACCCCACTCCAAGCACAAATTTCATGCACTGAACCTCTAATTGTCTGATAAAGCACTAAGCCATTTTTCAACACAGAGCATGTGATTTGATGGATGGAAATCCTTTTACAATAGCAATAAACCCATTAAATACAGGGTATGAAAAACAATGATAGTTCAGTCTTGGAGGGATTTCATAAAGGTTAATTTCACTCATTGATTTATTGGTTCATTGGTCGATCCATTCACTCATTCATTCAACACATATGTGCACTAGGCACTGAACTAGGGGTACAAAGACCTTGACACTGAGATACCAGTAAATAGTATCATCTACGTGAGAATGCTTGTAAGCTATAGAGCATTATACAAATAATATTTGTTTTTATTATCTCCTTGGCAGCGAGGAGTGGGGGGGAGGGGTCTGGCGTGGGGAGGGGAAGGGTATGTGTCCCAACAAAGTAGCTCAATTATTATTTCCAGGATTGAAAATTTGCTATTAAAACAAATGCCCAATAACAAGACGGACAGAGCAGAGGACATTCTATCACCTTTACAAACGTTAAGGGCTCTCATTCTTCCGAAATCAGCAGAGTCGCTGAGGAATTTTTTCCTTTTTCGTTGACTGTCTGTCTGGCTATAAGAGGGAACAGAGGCGGAGGAGAAGCGCAGTGCAGAAAGTGAATGAGAGTTTGAAAAAGTGCAAGTCAAACAGGCACAGGGTGCTGAGCCTCAGCCTGCAGGATTCCAGTTCTTATTGGAAAAGGAAAAATAAATCTTGTAACTGAGTGCTTTATCTGCAAGATGAGAAGCAACCAGTTGTCTCCTCCACGGCCCTGGCCTGGCCGGGAGCTCCTCCTCGCTGGATGCTGGTCCTCACTCTGCCTCTCCTTTCAGACTACATCACTCTGTTCAGCACCAAGTGTCACGGCTGCGACTTCCCGGTGGAGGCCGGGGACAAGTTCATCGAAGCCCTGGGGCATACCTGGCACGACACCTGCTTCATCTGTGCGGTATGTTTTCGCCGGGCTCTGGCTTTCGGAGGAGGGCCAGACCCACACTCGGCGTCCTCCCAGCTCTGGCATGCTGCTACTCTGATTGTTATGAAAGCTGGCAAATCCCATGGTGCCTTGTATGTTGCAGTTGAACAAAGCTTTTATTACTAATAGTTTTTGTTAACCAGTATGGCTCTGTGACTGTCCATTTCCTAAGGACCACAGAGAGCCCAGGCTCCGCCTCCAGCATCGTTCTTCGTAGGGGAGAGCAGTGAGCTGTGCTGAGCTTAGAGGCAGATGCTCCCGTGGCCATATGTTGTCTCAGGATGAAGCGATTCGAGAGCTTCCCCTAAACTTTCATGGGATCGCTAGATTGAGCTTATTGACTGTCCTGTGAAAAGCTGAGATAGTTTCTTTTGATACAACCTTTAGAAAGTAGGATTGAATGTCATTTCATTTCCTAAATGGTCTTCTTGGTGTGTAGTTGCCAGAGATAAGCCTAGTTAACTGTTCACCATGTGTGTATATTTTGCTGAACGGCCCTGTCATTTTCATCAGGGAGGTTGGCATTCTCCCTCCCAGGGCTTTGGGCTGGGGAGGGGACACCGCAATGAGCCTGCTGACATTTCGCTTCTGCATTAGAGTCAGGAATAGCCAACTTAATTTGGGAAAATTAATGTGCTACTACTATTTTTTCCTTTTTATCAGAGCTGATCAAGGTAAATTTTGGGGATGTGTAGTTTAAACTTGAAGAATTTTTATAAACTTATGACATAGGACAACCCAAGTCATAAAGTTTATTGCTATACACGTCAGGTTTTACAATTCATTTCCATACTGCCCCCTCAAATTAGTGGGGTGCACTGTATTCACTGTGTAGTAGTCTGCTGGGCCGACCATAACGAAGGCCCATAAACCAGCAGAAACAGATTCTCTCGCAGTCCTGGGGCTGGGAGTCCATATCCAAGGTGTCAGCAGGGCCGTGCTCTCTCCTCAAGCTCCTGGGTCCTGCCTGCAGTCCTCGCTGTTGCTTGGCTTCTAACTGCATAACCATAGTCTCCAACCCCATCATCACATGACTATGTGCCCTCGTGTGTCTGTGTCTCACGTGGCATTCTCCTCTGGGTGCTGCTCCTCTTAAAAGGACGGTGGTCCTGCTGGATTAAGGGCCCACTCACTCCAGCATGACCTCTTCTTACTGACCTCTTCATCGCATCTGCAAACCCCACTTCCAAACGAGATCACTGCTGCTCCCTACGCGGGGTGAGCTGGGGGCTGGGACTTCAACAAATGAAAGGGGGGGACTGCTTTCCCAGACCTTCACCCAGATTCTCTGGTTGCCTTTTATAGTCTTTAAATGCATCAGGGCCTGCATAAGAGGGACAATGATACAAACATGCTGACTCTGGGGTTGTCCCCAGTCCAGCAAGGCACAGAATATGGCTCTGACCCTTCCATTCCAGCCATGGCTGTGTGACCCTAAAATGCTGCCTACAAGTCTGATCACCCAACTTGGCAAGCATCCCGGAGACTTGGAGAAGGTCCAGGGAGACAGAGGCACAGAGGCCTCTTCTCCTGGGCAGGCTGACGTGGTCTGAGTCACATGGGGAGGGAGCCACGGCAAAAGCGGGCGTGGGTCTGCTCTCTCGAGCCCACTGTGCTTGGCTGAGAGGCATGACAGCAAGCACAAGCCCCGGAGAGAGAACCAAAACAGCAGCGAAGCTTCGGGCTGTTCAGCCTGAGATTACAAATGAGTTCTAGTCAGTGTGAGAGGCCCATGGCTCTGCCCAGTGGAACATGGCTTGAATTTCTGGAAAACAATCTTTTAATTGGAAAACTTTGAGGGTTTTCCTTGGTTCTCTTTCCAAATCACTTTTTATTTTTTTAAATATATTTTATTGACTTTTTACAGAGAGGAAGGGAGAGAAACAGAGTCAGAAACATCGATGAGAGAGAGTCATCGATCAGCCGCCTCCTGCATGCCCCCCATGGGGATGTGCCCGCAACCAAGGCACATGTCCCCTACCGAAATCAAACCCGGGACCCATCAGTCCCCAGGCCGACACTCCATCCACTGAGCCAAACCGGTTTCGGCTTTCCAAATCACTTATATGAGAATATGTTTTTCTTTTAATTAAAAAACACCACACACACTATGAAAGGGAGATCTGGACTAGCTCCCCAGCTGACGGTGTTTTCCTCAGTTATATCTCAGGAGGGCTCATCCTTTAGACTAATTCCAATGACCAAGTACGGGAGCACGAGTATTCCGGAATTTCCCTGTGAAGGAATTTAGAATCTTGAAAAGAAAGCCAAGCTAGCATATACCAGCGATTCAACAGCAGCCCAGACAGCATTTCTGAGTCCCAAGCGCATGCTGAAGGCGTAGGAAGGCAGGTGGGCCAGGGTGAGGGCTCAGCTCCTGTCTGCCTTTGGCACATGAGTTCCAGGGAAAGGGTTTGGCTCCCGCCTTACTGGAGGAAGGCTGTCTTCCTGGCCCCTTGTTTCCTCCAAGTTTAGTAGGTTTCTGGCCCCTCCTCACCAGTGTGGGTACCAGGAGGGGACGCTGGTGCCATAACTTCTGTGGTCAGTGCTCAGGCTGCTGCACTGGCCTGTTTCATTGCCTTCCTCTCCAGCTGGCACTGTTCATGGCCACCGCTGCTTCCCAGCCAGGCCGATGCTCCTAGACCCTGAGGCTTGGGGGGGTGGGGGGGGACTCCCTGCTGAGCCCGGTGCTGAGTAGGCTGGAGACCCCTCCTCCATGAAGCCACCATGCATCCTGCCTGCAGCCTCCTGGCCCAAGACACTCACCTCATAAGGGAGCTACCCCTGAGGTTCTGGCCCCGCTCATCTCTGGTCTTCAGTCCCCCCCACTCCCTGTCCAGCCTGACTCATCCCCGAGTTCTCACTGGCAGCCAGTCCGCTCACAGGCCAGGCAGGGTTGGCAGGCATCTCCTGGCCACCTCACTCTGTCTCCATGAAACCCATCTCCAGTTGGATCTTGAGTGCCACCTTCTTGGGCTTGGCTCCAGACTGTCATCAGCAGCTCGAGGCCACCACAAGCGCCTGGTTACTCTCAACATGACTGCATCGCCTGGGATGTCTTCAGACACTTCCAGTTTGTTGTCTTCCGGAGCCCACTGGCAGGGCTGGGGACCCTAAGTGTGACATCAGAGCTTTGCACACAGGGCCACCAGGATGCCACTTTTCTTTCCAGCTCTCTTGGTGGGCACACGCTCACGAGCCCAGTTCATCTCAGAGGGTGACTGCTCCATCCTGTGCCTCCCCATATGCGGGGCCCACCGACTAGTGTCCTGGAGGTGGCCCCAGTTGTACTCCCGTCAAGGACCCTCATTGCCCTCTCTGAGGCTGGGCTAGTCCCAGCCAACGTGGCTTCCCAGCTGGCTCTGACACACTGGCATCACTGCCCACCTAGGGCCAGCCTACATATTGGTAGTCCGAAAGCTTGGAGGGCTGGAAGCATTTTTCTAAATCTGTTGAGATCTTGCTTCCAGATGTATCTTCTGTTTGGCTCAGATAAATCTTTATAAAGCTTCTCTATAGGTTTGGACATTCTTACATCTACAACTGAGCAGGACTTTGCTAAACAATGAACATAAATCTCCATCATCAGACCTTCATGCGGAACGCACACAGGGCCGGACTTCGGTGCGGCTCCCTCTCCCTTCCTCCTCCTCGTTCGTTCTCGGTGCCCTTTCCTCCTGAGGCAGTGCCCGGCTCCGTGGCTATTGAAAACATTATCATTATTTTCTGTTTTCTATGTAAGAAAAGACAGGCTCAGAAAGGCTAAGGAACTTGCCAAAGGTCACACAGTGAGTGAGAAGCCTTAATGTTATTTGAGGTAATCTGACTTCCCAGGCGGCATGTTTAACCGGTTACACCGGACTAAGGATGAGTAACGAGTTCTTACACCTCCGAACACACGGGCTCGCAGGAGTGGTAGAAATAAACACATTAAAAATAAAAGAACTTGGAAGGCTACCTCTACACAAGTTTGTAAACCCAGAATAATTTCAAGTAAACATAACCCTTCTCTGCTGTGGCTGTGGGGAAATGAGCTTGGGATCAGAGTCATGCAGACCTGGACATGGGCTCCCAGCTCTGCTTACTAGGTCTGTGGCTTAACCACGACACTCGGCCCTCTGAGCCTCAGTTCTTCGTGTGAAATGGGAACGCCATGCCCCTCCCTGGCTTCTGTGGAGACGAATGGATCACACACGTAGATGCTGCCATCTGCTCGCCCTCAGCACCTCTGCAGGCCTCACCTCGCACCCCTCTTTCCGGGACATCTCCATCTTCAAACTGTGCTCATGGCACCGTCATGGGGAAATGTTTTGCCTTTTTTTCATATAACATTTCCCTGCACTCATTTTTCCATATTTGATTTCTCTTTTTCATGGTGGCATTCCCGTTGGGAAAATGTAGCATAAACTCTTTTTAGTTGCGCACAGGTTGCTTTCTTGTCTGTATGCTAGTTTCTGCCAAACCAAGTTGTGCAGGGCCTGCCCCTGGGGTGCAGGGCTGGCTCCTCCTCTGTACTAGCCACCCTCCCACCCCCACCCCCTCACCCCCACCCCTCTGCTCACGCCCAGGCAGTGCACAGAAAGCCACAGGAGGCCGGATCCCATTGGGCAGTGCAGACTTTTTTTTTCTTTGTATTGTTTTTGTTTTTTGTTAAGTCTCACCTGAGGATATTTTTCCTTTGATTTTTAGGGAGAGTGGAAGAGAGAAGGAAAGACGGAGAGAAACATGATGTGAGAGAAACACATGGATTGGTTGCCTCCTGCATGACAAGAGCCTGACGAGAGCCCAGGCAGAGGAGGAGCCCGCAAAATAACTAACTTTCCCCTGGTACATGCCCTTGACTGGAATCAAACCCAGAACTTTTTGGTCTGCAGGCTGACGTCCTATCCACTGACCCAAACTGGCCAGGGCGGCAGTGCAGACTCTGAATTACTTTTTTCATCTTTGGCTAGAGGTATATAAGGTTAAAGGTGACAAGCTATTGAGGGATTTTTGTCTTTTTGTTTTTTTTATTTTACTAAAGTAAGAGTTCTCCATGGTATTTGTGGAGCTTTTCTTTTTCCTTTAATTGTGAGTGAGGATAATTTTCTGATGTGTTTGCTAGTTTACTGACGGTATTTTTCTAGATGTTACCTTCTCTGTAGATACTGACTTATGAACTAGTATTGGTTCCTTGTGAATTTGTGGAGTGCCAATTGGTCTTCAGCATGTACAGTTCTCTATTCCATTAATTTAATTTAATTAATTTAATTAAATTTAATTTGAGTTTTATTCCATGTTCCTCTTTGGAAGTCTTCAGTTTATATGGTTTAACCCATCCAGACTGCTTCGGTACTTAATTTAAGGCTTTGCTGTTGAGAAAGGCTGCTGCCTCCCCCATCCGCCCGGGCGGCGCTTTGCCTAGAGGGGTCACGCGTGTGTTCTCCGCGCAGGTGTGCCACGTGAGCCTGGAGGGGCAGCCGTTCTACTCCAAGAAGGACAAGCCCCTGTGCAAGAAGCACGCGCACGCCATCAACGTGTAGCGGCCCGGCCGGGCCGGCGGGCCGGCGGCAGCGACAGGGAGGAGGCCGCCAAGCCGCTGCTGCTGCCGGAGGGGCGGGCGGACGGACGGACGGACAGCAGAGCTCTTCTGCAGAACCACTAGTCTCTGCGCAGGGTGTGTGTGTGCGTAGATTCCTGAGCCACGCTGGCGACCAACCCAGGCCTGGACTGCACTGCGGCCGCTTAGACACAATTCCGAGGTCAAAACAGCCAACTTCCCCGCGGGGGCTCCTCCCGGGCCACAGAGCCCGGCGGGCGGAGGGGCCAAGCCCGCTCCGGCTCCAGCGGGTCCTCACCGGGGTCTGTCCTCACCGGGGGTCTGTCTGTCCTCACCGGGGTCTGTCCTCACCGGGGGTCTGTCTGTCCTCACCGGGGTCTGTCCTCACCGGGGGTCTGTCCTCACCGGGGGTCTGTCTGTCCTCACCGGGGTCTGTCCTCACCGGGGGTCTGTCCTCACCGGGGGTCTGTCTGTCCTCACTGGGGGTCTGTCCTCACCGGGGTCTGTCCTCACCGGGGGTCTGTCTGTCCTCACCGGGGGTCTGTCTGTCCTCACCGGGGGTCTGTCCTCACCGGGGGTCTGTCTGTCCTCACCGGGGGTCTGTCTGTCCTCACCGGGGTCTGTCCTCACCGGGGGTCTATCTGTCCTCACCGGGGTCTGTCTGTCCTCACCGGGGTCTGTCTGTCCTCACCGGGGTCTGTCCTCACCGGGGGTCTGTCTGTCCTCACTGGGGGTCTGTCCTCACCGGGGGTCTGTCTGTCCTCACCGGGGGGGGGGGGGGGGGGGACTGTCCTCACCGGGGGTCTGTCTGTCCTCACTGGGGGTCTGTCCTCACCGGGGTCTGTCCTCACCGGGGGTCTGACTGTCCTCACTGGGGGTCTGTCCTCACCGGGGGACTGTCTGACCTCACCGGGGGTCTGTCTGTCCTCACTGGGGGTCTGTCCTCACCGGGGGTCTGTCTGTCCTCACCGGGGGTCTGTCTGTCCTCACCGGGGGTCTGTCCTCACCGGGGGTCTGTCTGTCCTCACCGGGGGTCTGTCCTCACCGGGGGTCTGTCCTCACCGGGGGTCTGTCCTCACTGGGGGTCTGTCCTCACCGGGGGTCTGTCCTCACCGGGGTCTGTCCTCACCGGGGGTCTGTCCTCACCGGGGGTCTGTCTGTCCTCACCGGGGGTCTGTCCTCACCGGGGTCTGTCTGTCCTCACCGGCGGGGTCCAGGAGCCGGAGGGCGGGGCGGCCTGGCTCGGGGCTCAGACTCGCAGGCCCCGCCCGGAAAGGGACTGGGTTTCCGGCTCCGCTTTATCCGCGTGAGAGACCGAACCGCGGTTCTGTGTGGCCTCGGGCCTGCGGCTGGCGGCCCCGCCCCGCAGCTGCCCCCCAGCTCCGCCGGGAGCGGGGAGGCGGCGCAGAGGGTGCGGCTGGGGGTGCCCACACCCGGGCGGCGGGGTGCCCACACACAGGCCGCTCCAGTCCGAAGGCGGCGGGCAGGCCTCCCCGTGCTCCTGGGACCCGGGCCGCCGGGGCTGGAAGGGAGGGGACGGACACACTCGTGGCCATTGTGGCGAACGTTTTGAAAATGTATGAGCTGGGTTGATCAAGCAATAGCTTGTAAATATTGATTAAAATAGGCCTTTAGCAATAGGCTGACAGCACCTCGGAGCCGCTGGGGAGACAGAGAAGCTTGTGCGGAGCTGGAGCCGGGGTCTCCCCTGGGGCGGCGTGTCCCGCTCGGCCCGGACAGGGCCACCGCGGAGGCTGCCGCCACCCTCAGCCCCGCCCTCCCGCCCGCACCGAGGGCCCTCCGCACACTGACACCTCCAGAGCCCTGCGCTTCCGGGGACTTCTTCCCGAGAGGGGGAAGCAGCCAGGTGTGTCCCTCACGGGAAGCCCGTGTTTCATTCCCAGGTGAACCTCCAGCCTCCCCCAGCACCAAGAGGGACATAAGTGAGCTGCCAGGCCCTTACTCAGTGAGAAAGCCCAGGCACAGGCGTGCCTGCAGGTTTTGCAGGAGCTGCAAACAAGTACCTTGGAGCATTCTGTTATTTTTGGAAAGTTCAAAGGCACAGGGACAAGGAAGTTGCAAACTGTGCAGAAAGGCTCTAGGCAGCTTTCTCTAAAAGAAAACAAAGCAAAATTAAAACAAGACAAATTATCAGGGACTGATCATGAGGAGAGGAAAAAGTTCCCTAGAATTGTTTCCAAAAATATCTTTCAAAATGGTACACACACACGTGTGATGATTAAAAAAGTGTGTGATCATGGAAAAGTGAAATATCTCAAAGGAGAACGTCAGAATCCTTTATTGAATGGGTGTTTCTACATCTCAGAACTAGGGTAGATTCTGAGGAACTCTTATTTATCAGAACACAAAACAGAAAGTTTTTCGGGGCAGCAGGGAAAGGAGTGGTTTTGAACTCGGTTTCTTGGCATTTCTAGGGTTGGTGTGGCCTCCGTGTGAAGGCTGAGTCTTTCAGGTTCACACCATGGAGAGCCACACACTAAACAGCTTCTGAGAGTCCTGGTGCGGAGCACACTGGGTCTGCACTCTCCGTCTTGGTATTGTTCACATTTATTTAACACTTATAAACACTGACTCTGAGACAAAGTGACTTGGGTTTGCAGTGTTTGGGTTAGGAATCTAGCTTTTCTAATGTTAACTTTTCAACACATACTTTTTTTTTTTTTTGCTTTGGGGTTTCTTTTTTAATTTTAGGATTTCAGAAGTGGAATGCAGTGTGTTAGAAGTGTACACAAAACTATTTGGCATGGTTTTTGTTTTGGTTTTTCTTGCGATGTTAATTCTACTTTTTAGCAAAATAAAACTTCCGTAAGACTGCAAAAACAGTTTTCTGTGTGAAGTGTTTCATGAGACACCAAAAGCAGGGTTTTCTGTGTGGCCACAAGCAGGGTTTTCTGTGTGGCCACAAAAGCAGCCTGGGAGGACATGAAATGCCCCTGGAGGAGCAGCCCACGGCCCAGGAGCACACTGCTCACAAAGCAAAGTTTCCAGGTAAATGAAGCCCAGCCCTGGCCTATCTCTTGGAAAGGTTTATTTATTTAGCTACTTGGTGGTTAAAAAGTTCATATTTACTTTTATTCTGCTCTACATGGCTTCATATCTTAAAAAGTTGCTATATTTTCTTCCATATCTTTAGTTTTGAAATAAGCTCAGAGAAAAATCCTCTCATGGCATTAAGAACAAAAAGAACTTTCTGGCTGAAACTGGTTTGGCTCAGTGGATAGAGCTTCAGCCTGTGCCTGCGAACTGAAGGGCCCAGGGTTTGATTCCGGTCAAGGGCATGTACCTTGGTTGTGGGCACATCCCAAGTAGGGGGTGTGCAAGAGGCAGCTTATCGATGATTCTCTCTCATCGATGTTTCTAACTCTCTATCCCTCTCTCTTTCTCTCTGTAAAAAATCAATAAAATATATATTTTTAAAAAACCTTTCTGAGGTACCTGTGGTTAACAAAACCAACTCTTTTCCAAGGTATTCTGTTTCTAGGCATTACCTGAAAAGAAAGGACATTTTCATGATTTATTTGTGAGCATCTAAATCATATTTTGAAAGAGCTATGCAATTACAAGTAGAAAGAAAATCTCATTATTTTAGTACATTTTAAAGCTGCTTCTAAAATCAGTGAGGGAGGAATTGGAATTTGGGAGGGATCTCAGAGATCACCTGGACATCCTCCAGATCCGGGGAGGCGGGGCTGAGGCCCAGAGGGAATTGCTTCCCAGTATCCACCAGCCAGGGATACAGTGGGAGCAAGAGAAGAAACGTGGACTTGACTTGGTAAACCAGGCAAATAGCAAGGCTGATCTAATCCTTCCTATGTGACTGGCACAGTCCCTCCAAGCCTGCCTCTACCTGAAAATGAGGCGTTAATACCTGCCTCACAGTGACAGTTTGAGAACCACATGCAATAACTTTTGGGAGAAAATTGCAATACAAATGTTAGTTATTATTATCACCGATAAAGTGGGGTCAGAACCCAAGCCTTCATTCCTGCTTCATTTTCTTAACTCCTCCAACTTCTCCATCCAGAAAGAAATCCACTGGGAAAATCAGCAGTGAGAATAAACTCCACTCTTCTATCAAATGTGAGGTTCTTGCTCCTAGCCAGTTTGGCTCAGTGGTTGGAGTGTCGAACTTCAGACTGAAGAGTTCTGGTTTGAATCCGGTCAAGGGCACGTATCTTGGTTGCAGGTTCAATTCCAGCCCATTCTGGGTACATGTGGGAGGCAACCAATCAATGTGTCTCTCTCACATCAATGTTTCTCTCTCTGTCTCTCCCCCTCCCTTCCACACTGTCTGAAAATCAATGGGGAAAATATCCTTGAGTGAGATTTAACAACAACAACAAAAAAATGAAATTCTTTTTTTTTTAATTTAATAAATCTTTATTGTTCAGATTATTATAATTGTTTCTCCATTCCCCCCTCACCGCCCCCCCCCATAGCTCCCTTCCACCCGGTTCCCACTCCACCCTCTGCCCTTACCTCCTTGTCATTGTCCTCATTCATAGGTGTGTGATTTTAATCCAGTCTCTTACTGCACCCCCCACACCTCTTTCCCCCTGATAATTATCAATCCCTTCCCTGTCTTTGCCCCTGATCCTATTATATTCACCAGTTTATTCTGTTCCTCAGATTTTTTTTTAAACTCAATCTTTATTGTTTATAATATTACAAAGGTTCCTCATTTCTTCCCCCTCCACCAGGTTCCCACCCCACCCTCCACCCCCTCCCCATCCCCCATTGTCCTATCCATAGGTGCACAGTTTATGTTCAGTCTCTTCCTCCCTCCCTTTCCTCGATAGTAAATCCCTTTTCAGATAGTAAATCAGATACTTAGCATTTTCTCATATCAATAATATCTCCACATGCCCAATGATACACTTCAGACAAAAGACATTTCCAAATAGGTCAAAAACCTCATCCAGGCCCCACCCAAGGCACTCATAGATCAACACCCCAGTGCTATATTAACTCAACACATCCAGATCTAAGCCTTCATCACTTCATTCAGCAGACCCTCAAGTTCCTGCAAAGGTTTCCAGCCATGTCTGAGAGGCAGCCTTGGGGCGGGGGCAGGCGAGGAGCGAGCTGTTTCGGGCCTGGCTGCACCGGGCCTGGCCTCTGTTGCTCTCGTTCATACCACAACCAGCTGCTCCAGGTCTGGCCACTGCCGCTCCCGACCTAGTTGCTCTGGACTTGGCTGCTGCTGCTTCGGGCCTGGCCACACCCGACCCGGCTGCTCTGGGCCCGGCAGTTCCGGGCCTGGCCACTCCGGACCTGGCTGCTCCCAACCTGGTAGCTGCTGCTACAAGCCTGGCCGCTCCCAGCCTGGCAGCCGCTGCTCCGGGCCTGGCCGCACCAGACCCGGCTGCTCCGGGCCTGGCCGCTCCCAGCCTGGCAGCCGCTGCTCCGGGCCTGGCCGCACCCGACCCGGCTGCTCCGGGCCTGGCCGCTCCCAGCCTGGCAGCCGCTGCTCCGGGCCTGGCCGCACCCGCCCCGGCTGCTCCGGGCCTGGCCGCTCCCAGCCTGGCAGCCGCTGCTCCGGGCCTGGCCGCACCCGCCCCGGCTGCTCCGGGCCTGGCCGCTCCCAGCCTGGCAGCCGCTGCTCCGGGCCTGGCCACACCAGGCCCGGCCACTCCGGGTCTGGGTGTTCCTGGACTGGCCACCCTGGGCTTGGCCGCCTCCGCCTCAGGTCTGGCTGCCACTGCCCTAGGTCTGGCTGCTCCAGTGCTCACTGTTGCTGCTCTGGTTCTGGCTGCTGCTGCTCTCAGGCCTGGCTGTTGCTGCTCCAGGCCCGGCTGCCACCGCCTTGTGCCTGGCCACTCTAGGCCTGGCTGCCGCTGTTCCAACATTCTGTCCTTTTTTTTTTTTTTTTTTTTTTTTTTTTTTTTTTTTTTTTTTTTTTTTAAAAAAAAAGCTTTTATGTTGCAATGTTGGCTGGTGAGTTGAGTTCTGACTTAGTCTTTGATTTTTCAAGATCTTCTTTGTATTCTTTCTTAAGTAATTTTATTGTCTTTTGCTCTCACTTGATTTCTTCACATTGAGAACTTCTTTGGTTTCTTCCTCCTTGTCCTGGAAGCTCAGCAGGTTGGCCTGTGGCACCCCTTTGTTCTCGGCGGGCTCCTGTGCTTCTTCAGCCTGTTGTCGGGGGCGCCGCCCAGGAAGCAGCCCTCAGCCTCGGCTCCATTGCCCGCGCTCAGTGGTCGAAGGCTCAGGGGCACCCCCCACCTCTGGGGTCCCCGTCGCCCAGCTCCTTGCTGGTGCCCGGCTGGCCGGTGTCTGTCAGGGGCTCTTGCTCCTCGTTGCATTCCTCCAGTCTGGAGCTTTTTTTCTCCTTCCCGCTAGGGGAGTCTAGCATCAGAGTCAACAGACTGTCCTCTGCACGCACTGTGCACGCAACTCCGGGGGCCTTGCTTTTCGCCGCTCCCCCAGGACTCCACCTCACAGTTCCATCTCCCCCTGCTTAAGCCTGGGTCCCCAGGGACCGGCCCAGAATGGCGAAAGTCCGGACTGGGGCTCAGCGCTGCTGGAGGCTTTGTTTTTCCCTCTAGGGCAATCCAGCATCAGAGTCAACATTCAGTCCTCTGCGCGCAGTGTGCGCGCGACTCCGGGGGCCTTGCTTTTTGCCGCTCCCCTGGGATTCCACCTCACAGCCCCGTTTCCCCCTGTCCGAGCCTGGGACCCCAGGGTCTAGCCCATAACTGGGGCTCAGCTCTGCTGGTTTGGGGGTTCATCCCAGGCCGGGGGTTTTATTTCCTTTCTGCTAGGGAATGCCAGGCAGGCCCCCAGCCTTCTCCTCCTCTCTGGCTGCGACCTCTCCGCGCGCGCATGTGGGCGCGCAGCATGTCTCCGTACCTTAGGCTTTTTTCCCCGCTCCTCTGATTTTCCTTCTGGTTTTCTCTTTCCTTCTTGTTGTAGCATTTTCAGTCAGTCGACTACCTGTAGCTCTGGGCAATGTCCACTCTACATTTTAGTTGTATTCCATTGAAATTGTTGTGTGCTGCTGCGGTTAGGTGTCTACCCGAGCAGCCATCTTGGATCCCCCTCTCAAAAAATGAGATTCTTATAGTCAAATATTCTCTCTCTGCATTGGCAGGCATTTGAAGTCATTACCTGCATGTCTTACCATGGCTGGCTACGCCTTCTGTGCTTGCCACCCTTCTGCTGCCTCCCTCTCCTTCCCTCTGCTCTCAGACCCTGTGCCTGCTGCATGCCAAAGTGTCCCTAAACTCTTCCCACTTAGCTCCCCTTTGTCTGGGACACTCTACATTCTTCTTATCATTCACCTCAGCCCAACTCTCCCCCCCTCCCCCGCCCCCAGCAAGTTCTTCCCTGACCACCCAACCAAAAGTAGCTACTCCACCCCCAACACATCAGCCTGCTCATTTCTCCATAGCACTCACTGAAATATAATAGCAATCATACTTGGGTAAAAACTGCTGTTTGAATTTTAACCCTACTATTCTGACTTCGACCTTCACTTACTTGCTTTGTTCATCGCGCGATGGGCTTAGGGAGGATAAATTCAAATTCTAAGCAGAACTTCCTTTTTTTATTATTATTAAAGAGCCAGCCCTATGTGCACTTAGTGGTTATCTTGATGCTGGCCTTGAAAAAAACAATGCTCTTCTATCCAATTGAGAAGGTGCACTTGGCATGGTATTGAGATTGTGGGCATATCTGGTCTCTGGCCTACAAGGTCAGACAGCTAAGTTTATCTTCATCATTCTTCAAATGGGCTAAAGCAAACTAGAAAACAACATTTTATCTAGGAAGAACAGCAGAAAATTCCAAACAACAGTTTGTTGCAAAATAGGGGTTTTTCTTCTCAGAACCTTTAAAAATAACTACCTGCCCCCAAAGCGGCGCAGTCGTGTAGGGTTCGCCTGCGTGTGGTGCTCTTGCGGCTGTCCTGGCCAGATATTTCAATAAATCCTTGCCTGCTTTTTAAAATTAATCATCAGCCTCCGGTGGTCTTATTTTAAACCCAGGATTTGACCCCACAACACTCACTATCTTTGATTGATTATGTATTACATGTTTATTGCTCATCTCTTCCTTTTAAAGGGTGAGCTTTGTGGGAGCAGAGGCTGTTCTGCACCATCATCCTCCATCCCTGTGACAAAGCCTAACCCTCAGGATGTCAGAGAAGAAAGGGTTGGCCACTGCACTGGAATATTGCCCAGCACTAAAAAGAAATTAACTCTCACACCATGAGAAAACAGGGAGAGGAGGAATCAAGATGGTGGCATGGGTAAACACCTGAACTTGCTGCCTTGCACAATCACTTCAAAACTACAACTAAAAGACAAAATGGGTAGCATCCAGAACCATGGGAAGGCTGGCTGAGTGGGATTTATGCAACTAGAAGGAAAGAGAAATCACACTGAGACTGGTGCGGAGGTGCGGGTGTGAAGTGCGGAGGTACAGAGGTGCGTGCAGAAAAGGACTGGCAACTGGGTACGCTGTTGTCTTTTTCAACTGGGAGGGAGACACAAACTCCCAGCTGCTCTGAACTCTAGTTCTGAGTGAGACTCTGGGGACCCAGACTCATATGGGAAGAAACGGGACGCTTGACATCAGGCCAGAACGCAAGGGCGGCTTTCTCTCAGATGTGCTCCCAGCGATCATTGTTCCTGCACGGTGCTGCAAGATGCAGAGACCGGGGGACCTCTTCAGGGCCAGGCTGATGGGAAGCCATTGCTGTTTGCTCCACCCTGGTGATTCCCTGAGACCCTGCCCCACGCAATTACCACCCCATCCCAGCTGTGTGCAGCAGCTTTTGCATATGAATGGCCTAGCCTTTTGCAATCTAAAACCTAACAAATTGCAGCTGGATTTGAGAGCCCCAGAGCCTCCAAAAAAATTACCATTGACAAATATGTTCTCCCATGCAGTAGGTTCACTTTTCAGTTTGATGGTGGTTTCTTTTGCAGTGCAAAAGCTTTTTATTTTTATGTCTATTTGTCTATTTTCTCTTTAGTTTTCTTTGCTCTAAGATATGTATCCATAAACATATTACTATGTGAGATGTCTGAGATTTTACTGCCAATGTTCTCTAAGATTTTTATGGTTTTACTAGAGGCCTGGTGCATGGATTCATGCACATTGAAAGGAAATTAATTAGAAGGTGGCCAGCAGGGTGGGACTGGGTGAAATGGATCAGACATGCCCTGAAGCCAACTTCCTGTGGTCCCTCCCTGGCTGGCTGCATCTGGGGCAACACTGTGGCTCCAAGGGCATCTGCATAGTGAGCGGGGTCCCTCAGCCTGGCCTGGAGTATCAGGCCAAACCTGGCAGTCCAACATCCACAGATGTTGGAGGGGCTCCAGAGTGCAAGAAGGCACTCTGCAAAATTGCTGTTGCTTGGCAGCTCCTGTGTTGAGTGTCTGTATCCTGGTGGTCAGTGCACATTGGCTGTTATACTGGCCGGCCAGTTGATTAGTCTTTTATATATATAGATGCCTTATATTTAAGTCTTTTATCCACCTTGAGTTTATTCTTGTGCATGGTGTAAATTACTTACTAAGTTGATGGTCTAGTTTTATCTTTTTGCATGAGTCTGTCCAGTTTTCCCAGCACTATTTGTTGAAGAGACTGTCTTTACTCCATTGTATGTTCTTGCATCTTTCGTCAAATATTAGTTGACCAAGTTGGTCCGAAGGTTGTGGGTTATTGTTAAGCTGATTAACAAATATTAGTTGACCATAATGGTGTGGGTCAATTTCTAGGGTCTTTGTTCTGATCCATTGGTCTATATGCCTGTTCTTGTGCCAGTACCAGGCTGTTTTGATTATAATGGCTTTGTAGTATAGTTTGATATCTGGTATTGTGATCCCTTTTATTTTATTCTTCTTTCTCTAGATTGCTGCAGCTATTTGGGGTCCTTTATGGCTCCATATAAGTTTTTGGAGTATTTGTTCTAGCTCCATGACATTTGCCATTGGTATTTTAATATGGATTGCATTGAATATGTAGATTAATTTGGGTAGTATAGACATTTTAATTATGTTAATTCTTCTAATCCATGAACATGGTATATGTTTCCATTTGTTTGTATCTTCCTCTATTTCTTTTTTCAATGTTCTATAGTTTTCCAAGTACAGGTCTTTTATCTCTTTGGTTAAGTTTATTCCTAGGTATCTTTTTGTTGTTGTTGCAATGGGATTGCTTTTGTCATTTCCCTTTCTGATAATTCATTATTGGTGTATAAAAATGCCATCAATTTGTGGATGTTGATTTTTGTATCCTGCTACCTTGCTGAATTAATTTATTAACCCTAGTAGTTTCCTGGTAGAGCATTTAGGGTTTTCTATGTACAATATCATATCATCTGTGAATAATGACAGTTTTACTTCCTCCTTTCCAATTTGGATACCTTTTATCTTTCTCTCTCTCTCTCTCTCTCTCTCTCTCTCTCTCTCTCTCTCTCTCTCTTTTTGTCTGATTGTTATGGCTAGCACTTCTAGTGCTATATTGAATAAGAGTGGTGAAAGCGGACATCCTTTCTTGTTTCTGTTCTTAAGGGAAATGTTTTCAGTTTTTGCCCATTGAGTATTATGTTGGCTGTAGGTTTGTCATATATGGCTTTTATCATGTTATGGTATGATCCCTTTATTTCCACTTTTTTAAAAAAATATATTTTTATTGATTTTTTACAGAGAGGAAGGGAGAGAGCTAGAGAGCTAGAAATGTCGATGAGAGAGAAACATCGACCAGCTGCCTCTTGCACACCCCCTACCGGGGATGTGCCCACAACCAATGTACGTGCCCTTGACCGGAATTGAACCTGGGGCCTTTTAGTCTGCAGACCTACTCTCTACTGCTGAGCCAAACTGGTTTTGGCTATTTCCACTTTTATTTTTTTTTTTAATTGCTAGATTTTGTTGAAGGCTTTTTCTGCATCTATTGATATGATTATGTGGTTCTTATCTTTCAATTTGTGTGGTGTAACACATTTATTAATTTGACAATATGTACCAGCTTTGCATTCCTGGAATAAATACCACTTGGTCATAGTATATGATCTTTTTAATGTATTGTTGTATCTGATTTGCTAATATTTTGTTGAGGATTTTAGCATCTGTGTCCATCAGGGATGTCCTACATAATAAAATGGTAATATGCAAATTGACTCTAATGGCGGAACAACCAGGAATGATGGGTTGCTATGATGCATACTGACCACCAGGGAGGCAGATGCTCAATGCAGGAGCTGCCCCCTCGTGGTCAGTGCATGTCCACAGGGGGAGCGCCACTCAGCTAGGAGCTGGCTCATGGCTGGCCAATGCAGCAGTGGTGGCTGGAGCCTCTCTCAATTCCATGGTAGCACTGAGGATGTCCAACTGTGGCTGAGCCCCACTCCCCTAAGCCATCAGTCGGACATCCCCCAAGGGCATCCAGGCTATCAAAAGGATGTCTGACTGCCAGCTTAAGCCCAATCCCCTGGGGAGTGGGGCCTAAGCTGGTAGGTGGACATCACCTGAGGGGTCCCAGACTGCAAGAGGGTACAGGCCAGGCTGAGAGACCCCACGTAGTGCATGAATTTTCATGCACTGAGCCTCTAGGCATATCATTTTCTTTCTTTGTAGTGTCTTTATTTAGTTTTGGAATTAGGATAATGCTGGTTTTATAAAAAGAGCATGGAAGCGTTCCTTCCTCTTGAATTTTTTGGTATAGTTTGAAGACGATAGGTGTTAGTTCTTTTATGAATGTTTGGTAAAATTTACCTGTAAAGCCATCTGGTCCAGGATGCTTGTTTGCTGAAAGTTTAATTACTGCTTCAATTTCATCAGTTGTTGTTGGCTTACTTAGGTTTTCTGATCCTTCCTGAGTTTTGGAAGATTGCATGTTTCTATGCATTTGTCCATTTCATCCATTTGTCCTGTTTGTTATCATTTAGTTGTTCATAGTATTTGCTTACAATCCTTTATATTTCCATTGTGTCCGTTATTATATAGCCTCTTTCATATCTGATTTTATTTTTTGGATCCTCTCTCTTTGTTTCTTGATGAGTCTGGCTAGGGGTTCATCAGTTTTGTTTATTTATTTATTTTTTTTCCCCCAAAGAATCAGCTCTTAGAATTATTGGTCTTTAGTACTGTTTTTGTTTTTTGGTGTTTTTTTTTTTTCTTTTTTTTTTTCTCGTCTCATCTTTATGTCATTTATCTCCACTCTGATCTTTATTATTTCCTTTCTTCTACTTCCTCTGGGCTTTTTTTGCTGTTCTCTTCCTAATTCGTTTAGTTGTAAAGTTAGTTTATTAGTCCTTTTTCTTATTTCTTGAAGTAGGCCCGTAGTGCTATGAACTTCCCTCTCAGGACTGCTTTTGCTATGTCCCATAGGTTTTGAGTGGTGTGTGTTCATTTTCATTTGTTTCCAGGAAGTTTTTAATTTCTTGATGGATCTCATTGGTAAGATACTCATTGTTTAATAACATGCTATTTAGCTTCTATGTGGGTGTTTTTGAGAGGTTTTTTTTTCTGTCACTGATTTCTAACTTCATGCCATTGTGATCTGAGAAGATGCTTAATATTATATCAGTCTTCTTTAATTTGTATAGACTTGTTTTGTGCCCTAATATGTGATCTATCTTTGGGAATGTTCCATGTGCACTTGAGAAGAATGTATATTCTGTTGTTTGGTGTGAAATGTTCTGTAAATATCAGTTAGATCCATCTGATCTAGAATGTCACTTTAAGGTTTCTGATTCCTATCCAGTGATGTTGGGGGGAGGGGTTAGAGTCCCCCACTATGACTGTATCACTGTTAATCTCTCCCTTAAAGTCCATCAAGAGTTTTTTAATGTACTTGGGTGCTCCTATATTGGGTGAATATATGTTTATAAGTGTTATATTTTCCTGTTGAATCATTCCCTTTAGTATTATGAAGTGGCCTTTTTTGTTATGGCCTTTTTAAAATATATATATATATATATATATATATATATATATATATTTTATTGATTTTTTTTTACAGAGAGGAATGGAGAGAGATAGAGAGCTAGAAATGTCGATGAGAGAGAAACATCAACTAGCTGCCTCTTGCACACCCCCTACCGGGGATGTGCCCGCAACCAATGTACATGCCCTTGACCGGAATTGAACCTGGGACCTTTCAGTCTGCAGACTGACACTCTACCACTGAGCCAAACCGGTTTCAGCTGTTATGGCCTTTTTTTGAAGTCTATTTTGTTTGATATGAATATTGCTACTTCATTTTTCCCCCCTTTTCATTTCCATGTATTATACTTTTCCATTTCTTCACTCTCAGTCTATGTATATCTTTTGTACCGAGGAATGTCTCTTATAGACGGCATATATATATATATATATATATATATATATATATAGTTTTCTTATCCATTCAGTCTTTGGAGCATTTAATCCATTTATATTTAAGGTTATTATTGATAGGTATTTACTTATTGCTATCTTTCTTTATGCCTATGATCCTTTCTCTCATTTTCTTCTTCTGAAAGCAGTCCCCTCAACATTTCTTGCATTGCTGTTTGGTGGTAATGTATTTCTTTAACATTTTGTCTGAAAAGCTTTTTATTTCCCCTTCAATTTTAAATGATAGCTTCGCTGAATACAGTAGTCTTGAATTTATGCTCTTGTTTTTCATTACTTTGAGTATTTCATGCCACTCCCTCTGGCCTGAAGTGTTTCTCTTGAGAACTCAGTTGACATTCTAATGGGAACTCTTTTGTAGCAAATTTTCTGTCTCTGTCTTGCTGCCTTTAAAATTATTTGTCTTTAACATTTGCCATTTTAATTATAATGTATCCAGATGTGAGTCTCTTTGGGGTCCTCTTGATTGGGATTCTCTGTGCTTCCTGAATGTGTGTGATATTTTCCTTCACCAGGTTGGAGAAGTTTTCTGTCATTATTTCTTTAAACAGGTCCTCTGTTCCTTCCCCTTCTGGTATTCCTATAATGCAGATGTTATGTTTCATGTTGTCCCAGAAATCCCATAAGCTATCTTCCTGCTTTTTAATTTTTTCTATTTGTTTCTTTAATTTGGTATTTATTTCTATCTTGTCTTCCAAATCACTTGCTGGAAGCTGATTCTAGCAGGTCATAAATACAAAAAGTTCATCTAAAGGTTAATGAACCTTAAGGCTTCAACAGGGCTGAGTTATATTACCTGCTGCTGAAATAGCTGGAAGCATTTCCCTAAACCTAAAATTCTGCATATATTATTGCTTGCTGTCAGACAGCTGAAAGCAGGTAGCCCAACCTGACCAAACCTTACCTTTGATATGTATATATGCTTTGCTATAGGAAAAATCTAACTAATAAAAGGGTAATATGCTAATTAGACTGGGAGACCAGACATCTTCCTACTGTCTGACTTCCTTCCAGACAAAGCCACAGTGTGGGGGCTGAGACAGAGTTGGTTAGGTGTGATCAGGCCAGCAAGGGAAGGCAGTTGGGGGCCATGAGGCCAGGCGGGAAGGGCAGTTGGGGGCCACCAGACTGGCCAGGGAGTGGTTAGGCAGCAATCAAGCCAGTAAGCAGTTAAGTGGTTAGCAGCTAGCGGTCCTGGATTGCAAGAGGGATGTCCAACTGCCGGTTTAGGCCTCATCCCTGGGCCTAAATGGGCAATCGGACATCCCTCAAGGGGTCCCAGATTGAAGAGGCTGGGCTGAGGGTCCCCCTCCCATGCACAATTTTGTGCACCAGGCCTCTAGTGTGTCAATAAAAAGCTCTGAGTTTGGAGACTCAGAGAACTCAGCTAAGCCTTCCATGGCTCCCCTGAAAAATGCCTTCCAAATTTATTTTTCATGTCTAGTCTCTTTATTATTTTACTCATAGCCTCTTCTCTAGATTCCTGAACCCTTCTAGATTCAGATAACACCGTGGCAATCACTGATCGGTCCTTTGCTTCATTTAACCTACTTTTAATATCTTTCAGTTGTTCTTCATGTCAGATATATTATTTTTTATTTCTGTCTGGTTTTTCTTAATGACCTCTACTTCCTTTTTTCATGCTCTTATAATTTGCACTAAGTTCCTTATGCACCTTTATAATCATTGCTTTGAACTCTATGTCTGATAGGTTGCTTGCCTTCATCTCATTTAGTTCTTTTTCTGGAGATTCTTTTTTTTCTCTCATTTGTGAGTTCTTTGTCTCCCATGTTGGCTGCCTCTTTGTGTTTGTTTCTATGTATTGGGTCAATCTGCTATGACTCACACACTGCCTGTGGCTTGCCCTGGTTAACCTGTTTGGAGCTCCCAGAGATCCACAGTTTATAGCTGCCTCTGCTGAGCCTGGATGCACTCAGGAAGGAGTAAGCTGCTCACCAGGCCAGCTTTCAACAGCACAGGGCCAGGAGCAGGTCAGCAATAGTACCACAGGACCCCGAGATCTGCCTCTCCCTGGGTTCCTCTGCCATTTCTTGTTAGGCTCAGGCACTGGAAGACCCTCTGGCTGTTCTCCTGAGCGGGGCTTAGCTCCACAGGGTGAGGTGAAAAGGAATCCAGAGGGTGGAGCTACTGCTCTCCCCGGGTAATGCCACACAAAGGGGAGTGCTCCACCTAAGAAAGATGATGACTGCAGTATTGGAGAATGACTCAGCAGAGGGATCCTGCTGGGTGGCCTTTAAGATCTTTCTCTTAAGAGCCACAAATCCCAGACTCTCCTCATGGGATTCTAGTCTGCTCTCCCTCCCTCCACTGGAGCTCAGGGTGAGTGACTATGATAACAATTTTATGCTTTGGCCTTTTAATACGGTGCCTGTGTCTCTAGCCATCTTTCTCTGGAGGACAGAACCCCGCTGCTTTTCAAAGCCAAGATGTTATGTGGGCAACTCTTCCCAGCTTTGTTACTCTGGACAGGAGAGCCTGTCTTGGGGTTTATTTTTGTTTTGTAGGGTTTTTTGTTTGTTTGTTTGTTTGTTTTATAATTGCTTCAGATTTTCTCTCTTTTAAAAAAAATGTTTTATTGATTTTTAGAGAGAAAGGAAAGGAGAGGGCAAGTGAGATAGAAATACCAATGAGAGAGAAACATCAAAATTGACCAGCTGCCTCCTGCAAGCCCCCTGCTAGGGATCAAGCCCACAAGCGGGCATATGCACTGACTGGGGATGGAACTGGTGACTTCTTGGTGCATGGATCGATGCTCAACCACTGAACCAGGCCCACCAGGCTGCCTTAGGGTTTAGACCCCACACTTCTCAGGGGGAACCTTAGCAGATATACTTCCGGAACCTTAGCCATAGCCTTTGGGAGCAGAGTCTGCCCTTTTCACATCTTTGCCCTTCCTACCAGTCTCAATATGGCTCCTTCAGTAAGTCCTTGGTTATTAGACTTCTCTTCAAGTAGTCTTCAATTGGTTATTCAGGATGGTTGTTCTATAATTCAGGTGTAATTCCAGTTTGGTTCTAGAACAAGATGAGTGTAGCTTCCACCTATCCCGTTGTCATCTTAGATTTTAGCCCATTATTCATTTGCTTTAGAAATTAATAGGATCTCCTTCTATTCCTTACAAATGCCATCTTTCCTTGAAAAATTAGTCCAAACTGTATGATATTAAAAGTTTCATACACATGCCGAAACCGGTTTGGCTCAGCGGTAGAGTGTCGGTCTGCGGACTGAAAGGTCCCAGGTTCGATTCCGGTCAAGGGCATGTA
This sequence comes from Nyctalus aviator, assembly GCA_036971965.1. Classification (NCBI taxonomy): domain Eukaryota; kingdom Metazoa; phylum Chordata; class Mammalia; order Chiroptera; family Vespertilionidae; genus Nyctalus; species Nyctalus aviator. The sequence goes on along the minus strand of CM072933.1, from coordinate 52,136,722 downwards.
CGTTGGTTGCGGGCACATCCCCAGTAGGGGGTGTGCAAGAGGCAGCTGGTCGATGTTTCTCTCTCATCGACGTTTCTAACTTCTACCTCTCTCCCTTCCTCTCTGTAAAAAATCAATAAAATATATTTTTAAAAAGTTTCATACACAGAATCATCTGATCATTAATTTAAAACAATGGTGAGTAATTTGAAAAATGATTTGATAAGATTACAGCAAAAACAAAATATTTCTAATTCTACTCTATTACAAATAGTAATCATAGGGTTCTGCCCACACCCCAATACTACTGGATTTTCTTTTGCCCTAATTTATTCCTACTTATAAAACTACCTCATTCTTTCTTTCTTTTCTTTTTTTTTTTTTTAGAACATCTTAAATTTTTAATCCTTTCTTTACAGGTTACCTAAGACCACTTTTGATTAAGAAAACTGTAGAAAGTTAGTAACTGCCACAAGCAAACGCCAGGTGGTGGCCCGTGTCAATTTTCCACAGAGACCTGCTTTGCGGGGTGTCTGAATGCACTGCTCGGGGTCTCTGCTCACATTTGCTGGAATCAATCGTGGCAGATTTTAGTCCACAGGTCGCTTTTCCCCATATTTCTTTGTAAACTCTTCCGCATTCCTACAGAATTTTTTACGGTCCTTAGAGTGTTCTTCAGCTTGGTCAGCCCGAAGCGGCTGCTCAGGCTGGGGTCATTCACCGGTACTATGAGAGACTGGATTACTTGGTCGGTTTTGGTTGCTGGCTTCCAGTTTTCAGCACTAATTACCGGCAGACAGACCTGTCCCTTTTCTTCGACGTTGGGGTGATAGATCTTTGTTTTAAATGTGATCTTCGGTGGTTTGAATGGGTATTCTGCTGGAAAGTTGATTTAGATTCTGAAGGCTTCATCAACCTGGATGTTACGGAAGTTTTTCACTCCACATTTGCGGATTTCTTCAAGCTCCTTCATCAGCCTCCTGCTGGCCGCCATCTTGGATCTGGTGCTGCTGCCTTCTCCTAAAACAACCTCATTCTTTGTAAAAGCTGCACCATTTCCCACAGTATGAAGTCTCATAACCTTTTACATGTTGAGGAACATTTAAGTTACTTACTTTTATTTGTCTTTTTATATTATAAACAATACAATAAACAGTAAGGAGGAGATGGAATGAGGTGGAAAATGAAGTGATAACAGAAACCTGGAGAGGGTTAGGGTTAGAGAAAAAAATACAACATGATTGTAAAAATAATTCCTAATATATCAATTATAACAAATGTAGACAATAAAAAATTTCCAAAAAAGAAAAGAACTTTCTGAGCACTTACTATGTGCTAGGTTTTCAGGGTACAGAAATAAACAAGACAAAGTCTTCTAGAGCTACATTCTTGGGGGAATGTAAGAATACTGATAAATATTTCTGGGAATAAAGTACATGATTCAGTGAAAAAAGGAGAAATATCTTACACCTCTCCCTCTCTATTTTTTTAAATATAATTTTCAATTGATTTCAGAGAGGACAGTAGAGGGAGAGAGGTGTAGAAACATCAGTGATGAAAGAGGATCATTGATTGGCTACCTCCTGCACATCTCCTACTGGGGATTGAGCCTGCAACCCGAGCATGTGCCCTGACCAGCAATCGAATCATGACCTTCTGATTCATGGGTCGATGCTTAACCACTGAGCCATATCAGCTCGGCTCTCCTTCTTTAAAAGTAAGTTAACCTTCATTAGTACCTCCATAAGCAAATAATGTTATACAATATTCCATAGCTAAAAAAATGTATAAATAGTATAATTTACATAAATTAATTCTTTCAATAAATACTTATTATAAAGTCTTATTTTGTGTGAAGAAATGTAGAGTAGGAGCTATTAAAATGAATTTAACAATTTCTGACAATACTATATGTTGAATTAAATAATAATTTCATTAACCATTCATTTAAATAGTTACTAAGTGCCTACTATGCTGTAGGCTCAGTTCTAACTATGGGGGAGGGTGGGATGGGAAATCGATGAACAAAGCATATTATCTGGTGCTTATATCTGGCAGGATTTAATACTCTGGTCAAGTAGTACAGTGTTCAAAAATGTCTTAAATCAGAGTAACATGTTTCATTCCTACTCTGAAAATTTTATTCAAAAAATTACCTTCTGTGTTCTGGGTCCTCATGACTGTGCTCAGGGTTGTGATAGAGAAGGATGGCACCACTATTTTAAGTTGGAATCAAGTCAATAGTGTTGAACAAATTGTACTTGCAGTTCCACAGCTTTCCCTGTGGCATTGAGAGTCAGGCTGGCAATGCCACTGAAAACTCTGCCTGAGAAAGATATAAATCTCTGAAGGGACTTAAATGATAGCTCAGAACTTGTAACTTTTAAGACTCCCTAGTTTAAGGATAATAAATACTTTGATACCCATAATACAGTACTCTAATTTTAGAACCTCTACAATAAATAATAATAGCATTTAAAAACTTACTCTGGCCTAATCCTGAGTAAGCACTTCACACAGATTGTAACTTCATCTGCAGAACACTGTGCAAAGCAGGCACTATCATTTACTCCTTTATAGATTAGAAATCAGTCACATAACCTGCTCACATAACCATAAATTAGTAGCAAAACCCAGATTTAAACCTCGAAACTATGACTCCAAAAATGGGCTCTTAATCAACATCACTCAAGTTCCTTACAAAACAGAAGAAAAGAGAGTCTTAATACTGCATTGCTGCTATAGATGAAAACATTTAGGTAATGTTATAACCCCTATTCTAACTATAGTCTAGTAGACAATTTCCACTGTAATTTACTATAATTAAGTCCTTCATGATCTTATACTAGTATTTCCTTGCATCCTCTCCCCAGAAATAACACTATATTTGACATTAGAATTCCTTAGTTAAAAATCTGAACATACCACTAACTTGCTTATCATGGTGTGTTCTGTTTAACTTTGATGATAATCACTCTAATTTCTCCCAATTCTAACCAACCTATTTTCCAAACTGGTGTCACCTATAAACGTAGCAAATGTACTCCCTACTTTCTCTCTCTTTAAAAAAAATTTTTTTTTATTGATTTCTAAGAAGAAAGCAGAGTGAGAGAGAAACATCAACAATGAAAGAGAATCATTGATTGGTTGCCTTCTGCACACACACACACACACACACATCACTGGGGATAGAGCCCACAACCCTGCAATCCGGGCATGTGCCTGACCAGGAATCAAACAGTGAACTCCTGGTTCACCTGTGGATGCTCAGCGCCTGAGCCACACTGGCCTACTTTCTCAATTCCTAAGTCAGTGGTGAAAGCAAGCCTCCCAAGGCCCTCATGTAGGGTGACCTCGAGACTGCTCTCACTCCTAAGAGCTCTGGAGTAGTGGGCATTATAAATGGCGACTGAAAGTGACTAATGCAGGCGCCATTGCGCAGCCCAGATATCTGCCTAAAGGCACCCATGTGTGCTCCTAAGGTGGATGTGTGTCACTGTGTGCATTTGACTTCAAATAAAAAAAAAAAAAATGGTGGTGTGCAAATCACAAGTTACAGGACAACACGGACTGTGTGACAAGGAAGTCAAAAGCAATGTGTGTTTTCTGTTAGGGACAGCCACTGTGTACTTTTTGTTAGGGACAGCCGCTGAGACAGAGGGACAGAGAGCCCCAGGGCCACTGAAGGAGGATCCCTTGTCAGGCCGAGGTCAGGCTCCCTGCATTCCCAGGTGCCCCACGTGGATGCCACTCCCATCCCGTGCTGCCCAGAGTGGCCATTGTGATGGAATCTTAACCTTGCCCACGCAGCGATTCCCAGACCCTTGGCATGGCTGTCCCACAGCGCTGTATGCTTTTGGTGGAGCTGGCCAGGTTGGTCTGATGACCTGCTGGTTTGGTGGCTTTTGCTCTGGCTTTGGCCATTCCTTGAGGCAAGTGGGTGGCAATGTGGCTTCTTCATAGGACAAATCTCTAACTTCACAAAAGATGTGCCCATGAAGGTACCCAAAAGCAGGAAGTGTCACCTGATTTTACAAGAATGGAGTTGGAGCCACTAAGACACCTAAAGGTCAGAGAATGAAAGACTTAAATTCTTTGTAGTGACCGAGAACAGAAGTAGGAAAGATCAGAGCTTCAAATGAAGCAGCAAACTGCTGCTTACTGACATCAGCTCCAACAGGAAGACAGTGGGAGATGGTGCTAAAGAACAAGTTGCCAGAGCTGCACCTGGCCGCTCAGGGACTCTGCTGGCCTTGTCCCTAACCCATCACCCCTGCATCACCTTCACTGGGTTACACACCAGCCATCAGCGTCAGCCTGCAACGGAGATGACATGAACTTGATTGACCACATTTCATCACAACAGGAAATAAACAGACTGTTGAATAAAGTTCTAAGACTTGAGGCTGAAGGGAGCCTTTGGAGGCATTTTGCTCAGACTTCCACATTAAAAATGGCTTTGATCACAATGAAATCCACAAATTGCAAAATACCATCAAGAAACTTAGAAGTGAAACAAGGAAATGGATGGCCATCAACTTGTAAGGCAGTATTGTAGAGTGCTTATCAATAGAAACTGGCAGAAGTAACTCATAGGCATGAAGATAAAATAAATGAATATAAAGAAAGAAGTAAAAAAAAGGAAAAGCTGGTATAGCAGGGTGGCTTGAAAATTCAGAGTCACTGATGGCTCTAACATTTGTGATATGCAAAAAAAAAAATCTTTTAAGTTCTACAAACTGAAAAAGAAGAGTTTATCAAGAAGATCAAAGAACTTGAGGTTACAATTAAAATGTCAATAAAAAAAGGTATCTTCTGGCCTTGGCCTGGTGGCTCAGTTGGTTGGAGTATCATCCGGTGCATCAAAAGGTTGTGGGTTCGATTCTCAACATTCCTCGGTTGCTGGTTCTGTCCCTAATCAGGGCACATATGGAAGGCAAACAGTTGATGTTTCTCTCTCACATCAATGTTTCTCCTTTTCCCTCTTTCTAAAATCAATAAAAAATGTCCTCAGGTGAGGATTTAAAAAAAAAATTATTTTCTGCAAAAAATAAGAGAGATGTTTCCAGAAGAGAACAAGACCAGATAAATGAGAAAAGGAAAGAAACAATTGAAGAAAGTGAATTGAAATATTATATTAAGAAGCAAAGTGATATGTGACAGAAAGTCAGCAGTGCTGTCTGATGCTGAAAATGAAATGAGACCAGGAGCTTACACAGGTGACAATCTCATTGACAACAGCCTGACACTTAAAGGAGGAGTTCAAGTTTTAGAAAACTAAAATTCATGATTAAGTCCAGAAAAGGAAAATCTTCAACTACCACTTTTAAAACTGAATGAGTGTGAAGGAATTTAAAAGTACAGCTACAAGAGACATGAATTCAGATTCATTAAGATGTGACTTGATGCCGAGACCAATTTGGCTCAATGGATAGAGCGTTGGCTTGGGTACTGAAGGGTCCCGGGTTCGATTCTGGTCAAGGGCATGTACCTTGGTTGCGGGCATGTCCCCAGTGGGGGGTGTGCAAGAGGCAGCTGATCGATGACTCTCTCTCATCGATGTTTCTAACTCTCTATCTCTCTCCCTTCCTCTCTGTACAAAATCAATAAAATATATATATATTTTTTTAAAAAAGATGTGACTTGAAGGCCAAAGATAAAAAACTCAGCCAGGTAGCTGATTTAGGAGAGCTGGCCCAATAGAAACAAGAAGCTGCAAAGCACACAGTTTTCATGAAAGATCAGCTGTCAAAACACCAAAACAAAGGTGAGAGAGCATTATCAGAAAAGTAAATCAAGCTCTGGATGATGAAAAAAAAAAAAAAAAAAAAGCTCATCAACTGAAGGTGATAAAGTGAACATCACTGAAAAATGAGGCCTGCAGAAAGAACAGTTAATTCAAAGTGAATTGGCTATTAGTGGTTTGTATATAACCAAGGAGAGGCTTGAGGATAAAATAGAAGATTTAGTAATCAGCTAAATCAGTCATCAAAATACAATTTAAACATCCAGAAGAACTTTAAGTAACATATGAAACAAAATGAAAAGGAGCTTTCTAGAGTCCAAATTTGAAGAAGAGATTAGCACAGATTCAGGTCGGCATACAGCAGCTTTGCAATGCTAAGGCTGCTCCTTCAGGAAAATTTGAGCTATTTCACCACAGCTCTCCACAGGACCAATTACTTCAGAACCCATAGACTCTCTTAAGGCAATTAAATCTGATTAACTCACCCTAGCTGGTTTGGCTCAGTGGACTGAAAGGTCCTGGGTTTGATTCTGGTCAAGGGCACATGCCCAGGTCGTGGGCTCAATCCCCAGTAGGGGGCATGCAGGAGTCAGCTGATCAATGATTCTCTCTCATTATTTCCCTCTCCCTCTCCCTCTCCCTCTCCCTCTCTCTGAAATACATAAAAAACACATTGAAAAATAAATCTGATGAACTCTGTGAGTTTCCTAAGTTCCTCCAAGAAGAGGTACAAGAACTGAGAAAATCAACACAGGAAAAAAGAAAGAATGAGAACACTCAAGAAAAATAATCAGAGATTGTCTGATTCAATTGCTGCCACCTCTAAACTAGAAATAAAATAACATGAATAAACTTATTCAGAAATTAAGCAGCTAAAGGAGAAATAAGATGTTTTACAAAACTTAACTCTTAAAGCAAAAAGTGATGACTTTTCTTTAAATGAAAATTTCACTAACAAAGTGAGCAAAAATAAACTTTTGAGGCAGGAGTACCCAACCTGAAGGAGATACTTATTGAATTTTGAAGTGCACAGGTAGAAACTTAAACAGGAAAATGAAAAAATAGTAGAAACATCTAGGGAAAATAAAACAGAAAAGCAAACACTACCAGAGGCAAATATGCAACTTTCTCTACTGAAGAAAGAGAAAGAATTGGAATATGCTGCAATGAAGAAGGCTCTTTCTGTAGAGCAACTATTAAAAGAAAAAGAACAGGGCAAGATATGGGAATTAAATCAATAACCTCTAAATGCAGTTACATTAATGCCGGAGAAGATAGCTATGTCGCAACAGGAGAGAAATGAAGTCATGTTGGCACTGAAACAGAAACAATTGGAAAACTGTTCCTTAGAGGAGGTTCAACATTTACATGACAAAGAATTACTCTTAAACCAGGAGCTAGTGAGATGGCTTAACCATGCTTTAGAATGAGAAGATCCTCCTTTGCCAGAGGTTGGCCTGCAGAAAAAAGATAAAGTGGCCAAACTAAGAAGGGAAGCCACCTCTAATGCAATGGAAAGGCAAGCCATCGAGTCAGTCATTGTAGAAACCCCTGAATTTTGTCGCCAAGGAGAGGGATGAAAGTGCACCACAGCTTTCTGTCTCTCAGGAACAAGAAAAGCAGTCTGCTCAAGCACTAGCTAACCTGGAGTTGGTACTAGCTGAGTGGATGGAGCAGACAGACGTCTAGCAGGAAAACTGGTGGTGTTATAGGGACACCTGCAGCAAGCAAATGCTGGCTTAGCTCTGAAGGAAGAACAAACAGAAGAATTTAAACATAATGAGGTCCAACAGGGTATACAAAAGAAATTGATGACTTACTAAGTAGCACGTAAGGAAAAGTCGACAGAGAACCTATGAGAAACCTCTTTATGGGATACTTTTAAACACCAAATCGTGAATGTCATGAAGCGTTACAATAAATGGAAAGTACTTTAGGTACCAAAAGTGAAGAAATGGAGCAGCTCTTCAATGAGGATCAAGATGGTGATACCAGATGGACAAGCGGTAGCCTGGATCAAAGTGTTCTTATACTTCTGAGACCAAGGCAGTGGTCCATGCATAAGGGTTCTTTTTCAAAATTTTATGTTAAAAATCCAGGAGCAGAATTTCATTCAGCTTCCCACCCACCAAGCCCTCTGCTTTGTAACCCTGTTCCACAGCTGTGTCTCTTATTAACCTACTCAGACCTGGTACTGATGGGTCTGGGCTTTTTAAATTTATTTTTAAAATATATTTTTATTAATTTTTTACAGAGAGGAAGGGAGGGAGATAGAGAGTTAGAAACATTGATGAGAGAGAAACATCCATCAGCTGTTTCCTGCACACCTCCCACTGGAGATGTGCCCGCAGCAAAGGTACATGCCCTTGACCTGAATCGAACCTGGGACCCTTCAGTCCACAGATCAATGCTCTATCCATTGAGCCAAACCAGTTAGGGCTGGGCATCTTCTTTTAAATGCTATTATTAATGATTTGCTCACATACACACATTTGCCACAGTCACCTGACCAGAGAGCTTGTTTCACTGAGACCTTCCCGAGCAAGTAGATGATTCTCAAGCCAGAGAGAGCACTTGAAAGCAGTGAACTTTTGGAAAAGTCACATATTTGTTTGCAGTTTTACTTTATTTAATAAAAATATTATTAATACTTTAAAAAGGAGTTTTATAGTTTCTTTTCTTTTTCCTTCAACTTAAACACCAAACGGACCAACACTTTCTAGAAGGAAAAGGAAAAATAACTAAAGTTAATTTTGTTGACTCTATGCAAATTGTTTCCCATATATTCTTAGTTAACTTTCATATCTGTCTCATTAGAGTGATGTTATGTTTCCCTATTTTATAGATGAAGAAACTGGGATTCAGATATGTTGACAAACTCTACCAGAGATTAAAAAAAATCAGGAAGTTCAGACAGAATTCTGACTCAAGTTGGTATTCTTCCCACCAGCTTGTGTTGTTTCAGAAGTGTCTCTCTAGAGGGTGGGGGTAGTATCAGTCAAGAAAACAGAAGGTTGGCTTCACCTTTCAAGGACGAAATAAGAGAAAAACAGCTTCCTATGAGCTCTTTGGCCACCTCCTTTCGTCATGGAAAGTCTGGAAAGGGACTTCCAGGACACTCCTCTGCTGGCATGGCGCACCCTACCTCACCAAGTCAGATCTGCTGAACCTGGGTTTGGAGGAAGGGTTCATGGGACACCCTTTGGGAGTGTCCACTGTGATCTGCTTTATACAGTTCATAGTTTGCTATAAACAGCTTGTTGTTCCTAATTAAACCTGTATCATCATGCCTGAGCTTTTAGGAAAAGAGGACTTCTTTTTATGGTTCTCCCCTCTTCATCTCCAAGAACCTCGTTAACCTATTGGGCCTCAATTCCCAGACTCTGGACTATCATCTAGAAACATGTGGATCCTGGCAAAATGCTCAAGTGCCTGGTGAGAGGACTGCTGGCACTCATGAAGGTGTGCTATGATTCTATTTAGTGGGGCTCTAGGGCACCCAAATGCAGGCTTTTTGATGCTTTCCTGCTAAAATAGAAGGGAATACAGATATCTCAATTAAATGATGTTGGCTAAGAGTAACTTTTAAAGAAACAGTTGCTCAAAATGATTACTTCCTCCCTTAGCAACAGGGGCTATTTAAAACCATCTTACTCAGAGGATCCAAGATGGCTGCTCGGGTAGACACCTAACCGCAGCAGCACACAACGATTTCAATGGAATACAACTAAAATGTAGAGAGGACATTGCCCAGAGCTACAGGTAGTTGATTGACTGAAAATTCTACAACAAGAAGGAAAGAGAAAACCAGAAGGAAAATCAGAGGAGCTGAAAAAAAGCCTAAGGTACGGAAACATGCTGCGCGCCCGCATGCACGCGCGTCACAGCCAGAGAGGAGGAGAAGGCTGGGGGCCTGCCTGGCGTTCCCTAGCAGGAAGGAAATAAAACCCCCGGCCTGGCTGAACCCCTGAACCAGCAGCGCTGTGCCCCAGTTATGGGCCAGTCCCTGGGGACCCAGGCACGGGCAGGGGGAGACGGGGCTGTGAGGTGGAATCCCAGGGAAGCGGCGAAAAGCAGGGCCCCTGGAGTCGCGCGCACATTGCGCGCAGAGGACTGAATGTTGATTCTGATGATGGATTACCCTAGCGGGAAGAAACAAAGCCTCCGGCGGCGTTGAGCCCCAGTCCAGACTGCTCTGAACCCCAGTTCTAGGCCAATCCCTGGGGACCCAAGTTTAAGCAGAGGGAGACGGGGCTGTGAGGTGCAGTCCTGGGAGAGTGGCAAAAGGCCAAGCCCCCAGAGTCGGCGAAAGGCTGAGTCCCCGGAGTCGTGCACATTGCTTGCAAGGGAAGGAATGTTGACTCTGATGTTAGACTCCCCTAGCGGGAAGGAGAAAAAAAAGCTCCAGACTGGAGGAACGCGATGAGGAGCAGGAGCCCCTGCCGGACATCGGCCAGCTGGGCACCAGCAAGGAGCCGGGCAACGGGGCCCGTGGGGGGGGGTGGTGCCCATGAGCCTTTGACCGCTAAGCGCGGGCAATGGAGCCAAGGCCGGGGGCTGCTTCCTGGGCGGCGCCGACCCCGGCAACAGGCTGAAGCAGCGCAGGAGCCCGCGGAGAACAAAGGGGTGCCACAAGCCAACTTGCTGAGCTTCCAGGACAAGGAGGAAGAAACCAAAGAAGTTCTCAATGTGAAGAAATCAAGTGAGAGCAAAAGACAATAAAATTACTTAAGAAAGAATACATAGAAGATCTTGAAAAATCAAAGATTAAGTCAGAACTCAACTCATCAGCCAACATTGCAACATAAAGGCGTGTTTTTTGTTTTTTTTTTAAAAAAGGACAGAATGTTGGAACAGCAGCGGCCAGGCCTAGAGTGGCCAGGCACAAGGCAGTGGCAGCCGGGCCCGGAGCAGCAATGGCCAGGCCTGAGAGCAGCAGCAGCCAGAACCAGAGCATCAACAGCCAGCACTGGAGCAGCCAGACCTGGGGCAGTGGCAGCCAGGCCTGAGGCGGAGGCGGCCAAGCCCAGGGTGGCCAGTCCAGGAACACCTAGACCCGGAGTGGCTGGGCCCGGAGAAGCCGGGCCCAGAGCAGCCGGGTCAGGAGCAGCCAGGCCCAAAACAGCAGTAGCCAAGCCAGGAGCATCTAGGCCGGGAGCGACCAGGCTCGGAGCGGCCAGGCCCAGAGCAGCCGGGTCGGGTGCGGCCAGGCCTGGAGCAGCAGCTGCCAGGCTGGGAGCACCCAGGCCCGGAGCAGCTGGGTCTGGTGCGGCCAGGCCCGGAACAGGGGCTGCCAGGCTGGGAGCGGCCAGGCCCAGAGCAGCGGCTGCCAGGCTGGGAGCAGCCAGACCCGGAGCAGCCGGGTCGGATGTGGCCAGGCCCGGAGCAGCAGCTGCCAGGTTGGGAGTGGCCAGGCCCGGAGCAGCCGGGCCCGGAGCAGCCGGGCCCATAGCAGCCGGGCCCATAGCAGCCAGGTTGGGTGCAGCCAGGCCCAGAGCAGCAGCTGCCAGGCTGGGAGTGGCCAGGCCCGGAGCGGCTGGGCCTGGAGCAGCTGGTCCCAAAGCAGCCGGGTCTGGTGCGGCCAGGCCCGGAGGAGCAGCTGCCAGGCTGGGAGTGGCCAGGCCTGGAGCGGCCAGGCCCGGAACGGCCAGGCCTAGAGCAGCTGGGTCGGGTGTGGCCAGGCCCGGAGCAGCAGCAGCCAAGTCCAGAGCAACTAGGTCGGGAGCGGCAGTGGCCAGACCCAGAGCAGCTGGTTGTGGTACGAACCAGAGCAACAGAGGCCAGGCCCGGAGCAGCCAGGCCCGTAACAGCTCGCTCCTCGCCTGCCCCCACCCCAAGGCTGCCTCTCAGACATGGCTGGAAACTTTTGCGGGAACTTGAGGGTCTGCTGAATGAAGTGATGAAGGCTTAGATCTGGATGTGTTGAGTTAGTATTGTGCTGGGGTGTTGATCTGTGAGTGACTTGGATGGGGCCTGGATGAGGTTGGTTGATCTATTTGGAAATGTCTTTTGTGTGAAGTGTATCATTGGGCATGTGGAGGTATTATTGATATGAGAAAATGCTAAGTAACTGATTTACTATCTGAAAAGGCATTTACTATCGAGGAAAGGGAGGGAGGAAGAGACTGAACATAAACTATGCACCTATGGATGAGGACAATGGGGGATGGGGAGGGCGTGGAGGGTGGGGTGGAAACCTGGTGGAGGGGGGAAGAAATGGGGAATCTTTGTAATAATATGAACAATAAAGATTGATTAAAATAAAAAAATTAAAATAAAATAAAAAATAAAAAAATAAAAAAAATAAAACCATCTTACTTTGGCCCTAGCCAGTTTGACTCAGTGGACAGAGCATCAGCTTAGGGACTGAAGGGTCCCGGGTTTGATTTTGGTCAAGGGCACATGCCTGGGTTGCAGACTTGATCCCCAGTAGGGGTGTGCAGGAGGCAGCTGATCAACGATTCCTTCTCATCATTCATGTTTCTATCTCTCTCTCCCTCTCCTTCCTCTCTGAAATCAATAAAGATCAATAAAAATCAATAAATAATTAAAACCACCTTAGTTTGAAATTGGTGATAAAAAAGAAGAATGGGCCGAAACCGGTTTGGCTCAGTAGATAGAGCGTCAGCCTGCGGACTGAAAGGTCCTGGGTTCGATTCCGGTCAAGGACATGTACCTTGGTTGCAGGCACATCCCCAGTAGGGGGTGTGCAAGAGGCAGCTGATCGATGACTCTCTCTCATCGATGTTTCTAACTCTCTATCCCTCTCTCTTCCTCTCTATAAAAAATCAATAAAATATATTTTTTTTAAAAAAAGAAGAATGGGTTTAAAGATTTTAAATTTAATTTTTATTAATTAAGAAAGGAATATGTGCTTATTGAATAAAATCTGAAAAACACATGTAAATCAAAGAAGAAAAAAGTAATTATAGTTCTACCACCTGGACACAATCATTATTAGACTTTGGGCCAATTTTCTACCACTTAACAATTTTATTGTATGTGGTAAGAACACTTACATGATTGTAACTTGATACTTGTTGAACAGCAATCTCCCATTTCTGAGACTCTACATCAGGGTGGGGAACCTTTTTTCTGGCAAGGGCCATTTGGATATTTATAAAAATCATTCATGGGCCATACAATATTATCAGCTTAAAAATTAGCCTGTTATATTTGGTCAAACATTTAATTAACTCTCCCCTAATGCTTTGGCAGGGCCAGACCAAATGATCCCGTGAGAGTTATACGGTCCCCACCCCTGCTCAACATGCTTAGACAGACTACTCTAGTAACAAACACTAGAAATGACCCTAGAGAGTCCTAGTCTTCCCACCGTTTGTTTTAAATGGTGAGAATGGAAACACCAATTTAGGAGGACTCAACTATTGTTTATAAGCCATAACTTGAGAAGGTCACAATCTATACCAACACTATCTAACAGAAATTTCTGTGACAATGGAAATGTTCCATTACTTCACTCTTCTAATATGGTAGCCACTAACCTCTTGTGACTATGGAACACTTAATATTCTGAGACTTGAGAAATTTAATTTACTTTTAACTGATTTAAAATTTATATAGCAAGTAGTTAATATATTGGACAATGAAGGTCTATACAGAGGATTTATAAGAGTCCCCTGACGGTCTCAAGGTATATGGTGAACAGGGATTGAAAGTTGCCACATCAGTCATTTCAAGTTATGACAGTATTCAGACTATTTCTCAACAATGAGAAAGGCCACTCCAAGAAAAAGTATAGAGATGAGTTCATAGTCTTTGAAGAGGAAGTCAGTCATTAGCTACCTTTTGACATCCTAGCAATTAACCAGTCCTGGGAGAAGAGCAGGTAAGTCCAGAGAAGTCCAACGTCAGAGGAGATAAGAGACTATAAAAGTGAAAAGCCTCTCAGGCTTTCATCACAGGATAATCCAAGGCCTGTGAATTAATGGCAAAAGACTCAATAATGGCCTTTGTGAGGAAATAGGAGTGTAGCAGGATATCCTTTTTCCGCACTAAAGCACCCAATTCTTTCAATATTATATACAGCGGAAGCAATTAATTGTACCAGAAAGAAATCCACAGCTGGCTTTTCCTGATGGCCCCATAAGCAACAAGCACTATTGTTCAGCTTCCGGGACAGATGCAAAGTCATTCCACTGCACTGCTGAGATTTTTCTGATTGTTTAGTTTCACTCTTCCAAAGATAAAAGCATGTGCAGCATCTAAAATCCAGTTCTTCTTGTCATCACACATTTTCAGTATAAGCAGCTGTCAGAAAATTAATTTTTGTTTGTAATATAATTCAAGCACAAGACTTGGTCATAGTATTTCTTCTAAACTTTATATGACCGAATCACAAGTTATTCACTTTTGTTTGTTTTATGTGTTTATATGCTCTTAAACTGTCCTGTCTCTGCTTTTGTGGTTAACATTCATAGTGTGGCTATTTGTGAATAACTAACAAATAAGATTATAGGTAAAAAACCTATAAACTCAACATTTCAAGCTATTAGGCTGTATGGCATTGTTTGCCTTTTAGATGCATTAAAACATACTATATTTCATTATTTCCTAGATACACATTTTTTGACATTCTGTCATCCTAAAATTAGAATGTCTTACAACTGGTAATGTGCCCTAGTTTCATTGGCAGTGTTTTTCTTTCCTAGTTTTACATAAAATAATGATGCTTCTTATAATCAATCATATCTTAGTTTTGATAAAATATGGTTACATAGCATCAAAATTGATTAGTAAAATGTATAACATGTATAACTGCAAGTCTAACAACAGAATAACTTTTATTAAAAATGTCCACATATGGGATTCTAACGGACTTAATTTTGATAAATATGCATCTAGTCACTTTTATTTCCCCAAATGACCTGAAAAGTATATGGCATTTGTAATGTAATGCAATGTAATACAATTTACAATTATATATATAATATCTAATGTGAAGCAATAAAAACTGGTCCTTTCAGTGAGCCAGGGCCTCGGCCCTGGCCTGTCTTGGGCTGGCACTTCTGGGGCCCTCAGGAGGGAAGGTGCAGGTTGGTATAGCACAGCTCCAGGGAGCGCCTTTCACACAGGGCTGGACATAAATGGTGCCCCCTGGAGTCAGCCAAGGGAGCCACCCCAGTGCTCCAGCAACTGTGGTAACTCTGGGGTAGAGCGGGTAGAAAGGAGGAAAGAACAAAAGTGCCTTCTTTGTCCCTGAGGGAGAGAATAGCACAACAGATGCATGGAGTTTGGACCACCCCCCACATGCAATTGGACTCTGAAAACAAATGGATTAGCAAGGGCAAGGATTTCTATAATTACAGTAGCCCTTCCTGGGGCTACTATTTTAATATCTTATGTATTGTGATTTCCCCTAAACTGTCCTTTCTCAGGTTGAGAGGCTGGGAAAATCCTATTCACATGTAAGTCAATAAAGATGTGAAATGTTATTTGGAATCCTATATAATAAAAGGCTAACATACAAATTGTCCCCTTGACCGGGAGTTTGACCAGGGAGTGGGACTGGCCAACCACCCGCACCCCTCCACCCAGTGGCCTGGCCCAATTGGCCCTGATTGGGGCGGGCCGGCCAGACCCCACTGTGCACAAATTTGTGCACGAGGCTTCTAGTAATGACATAACAGTTGAACACACACACACACACACACACACACCACAAAAAAAAAAAAAAAAAAAAGTCAATGGTATAGACTATGGAGAGAGAAGCTTGAGTTCAGGATGGAGCTGCCTAAGACAACTTCCTACAAGAGGTGGTGCTTGGGCCCTGCAAGAGGAGAATGAATTGCTCAATTTTGCAGGAAGTGTGGAGACCAGCCTAACAGAATGCTGCCAGACACTGGCACTTTCCAGAGTTTTAAAAGAGCTGTGTTTCATTAAGAGAAAGCTGAGAAAATTGAGTAAGATAACTTGAGAGAATAAATGGCCAATTAGGAGAATAGCTAGTATGATGTAGATCTACAGTGAGGAAGACAGATTTTAAGGTGGGTAGCAAACTAAATGTAAAATAATCTACATTTTAAAGAAACACTAGAAGGTTTTGGTTATAGTAACTGGTTAAATATACAATTATATGTTCCCATGAAAAAAAATTGAGGAAATGGTATTAAAGAGCAAACAGAACTCCAGAACTCAAGCATTATTTGTTGAAAACGAGTTATTAGGACTTAAAGTCCAGATGGTTCTGTGTTATGTATAGTATGTTAGACTCTCATTCTATCAACATTAATCTTCAAGAATACTAAAAAAAAAAAAAAAAAAAAAAAAAAAAAAAAAAAAAAAAAAAGTAAAACAAGCAAACACCAATTCTGCCTTGGTTGACAAAAATAAATCAGTGAGGGAAAATTATCAGTAAAGAACAAAATGAAGCATCAACTATCGTAAAGGCAATAAATCCTGCCTCAGAAACAAACATCAAATGAAGAAGTTATGTACATCTTATTTTTACTAGATTTTAAGTTTTCAGAGGACAGGAATCCATTATACCGCCTTGTATTCATTCAGTGAGTCATTTACTGACTACCTGCTGCTGTGCCAGGCAGCACCCACATCCTGAGAATCCAATGAGTGAGCACAGGACCATTCCCGTGCCCTGGAATTTCACATCCAGCAGAGGGACCTGCAGTATATGTGATGGATAGAGTACGCCTGGTCACACTGCTGGTACCCACCTTCCCTGGGCACATACCTGACAACCATGTGGACCATGCCCAGTAGGTACAGTACGGCTGCTCATAACTCAGTGTTCCTAACCCAGGACTGCATTTTCCAGTTTTCTCAGTTTGACTCTATCAGGACTCCTTGTCTTCCTTTGGCTAGCAATCATAGTCAGCTCTGGACTACTAGACGCAAAGGAATTCATGAGTTGAGTTAGTGTTTTGAAGAAAGCAGAAATCATGTATGAGTTGCTTACACATATACATGTGTATAAATATAATGTATGTGAATAAAAATCATATACAGGGTGTCCCAAAAACATATATACACACTTTAACAGCTGATAACTCAATTTTCACTCCTTTTTAGGTTTAACTGATTTGAAATAATGGATGGAGCCAGACCAAACTTTGAACAAAGAAAATTTGTCCACTAAACATTCTTATGGGGATACATAAAAGATCAAGTTTACGGTACAAAACCTGCAACAGTTGACAAATTGAGGGCACACAAATGTTGTTCAGAATGATTCTTGTTTTCTTTTTCTTTTGATTCTTGATGTTTCTGATTCCATTGTTTTGCGTTATCAACAATGCCTGGATCAGAATGGTCATAAGTTTGAAAACAGGCATTGACAAAAAAAAAGGTATTCATTTTTTAAAATATATATATTTATTTATTGATTTCAGAGAGGAAGAAAGGAGAGAGAGATAGAAACATCAATGATGTGAGAGAATCATCAATCTCCTGCACTCTCCCCATTGGGGATTGAGCCAGCAACCCAGGCATGTGCCCTTGGCTGGAATCGAACTCAGGACCCTTCAGTCTGCAGGCTGACGCTCTACACACTGAGCCAAGCAGGCCAGGGCTCATTTCTTGTTTGTTTTTTTGTTTGTTTGTTTGTTGTTGTTTTTTAATATATTTTATTGATTTTGTACAGAGAGGAAGGGAGAGAGATAGAGAGTTAGAAACATCGATGAGAGAGAGTCATCGGTCAGCTGCCTCTTGCACACCCCCTACTGGGGATATGCCCGCAACCAAGGTACATGCCCTTGACCGGAATCGAACCCGGGACCCTTCAGTCCCCAAGCCGACGCTCTATCCATTGAGCCAAACTGGTCTCGGCAGGGCTCATTTCTTTAGGTTCTAAATTTTGAAAATGAACTCTATGTTAATAAATACTGACTTTATAGTCATTCAAAATATGTATACATTTTTTGGGACACCCTTTATATACACATAAATACACCTATTATACTTTGAAATTTAATTTGATTAAGAAATAACCAAAGTGTAATAGGTCATAAAGCCTCTGCTGCCAGGACAGAGAAAGGCAGGGGTGAGCGTGGTAACTGTTGCAGGATGGAGGAGACTCACAGGAGCCGGTGGGAAGTCTCAGCTCCAGCTGCTCTGTGAGCGGAACTCCCGCCCTCCAGGCAGCACCTGAGAGCAGAGAACAGTGAGAAAGCAGGCGGGCGTCCCAGAGACAGCCGGGCGGCAGGCAGTGGAGGAAGAGGCCCTATAGATGCGCAGGATATGGATGCAGAGAAATTAGGAACAAAGAGCTGAAGGCAAGGAGGGCTGCTGGCAGCATTATCTAATAGCACACAGCAAAGTCTGTGTTGCAAGGATGGAGCAGACTCCCGAGAGCAGAGTCAGGACGACAGGCAGCAAAAACCAAGCTCCATGCAAGTTAACAGACAAGCACAGGTAAAGGCCTGTGCATCCTCATCTTCAGCAGCAGCCAGTTTTACTTTTCTGCAGAACCTTGCTACCACTTTCCAGACATGCATAGGAGCGTCGCATCCTCATCTTCTGACTCTGCATCTTCCTCCACAGCTAAGTGCTGTCCCCTCATATGCACAGGCCCCGAACCACACTCCAGCGGTCAGACCACAGGTGGTGTTATTGCAAAGCCATCAAGGGACACTGTTGGCTGCACAGACATCTTCGAAGTTGCCAGTGTTACTTCAGTTGGACTGCCTTCTAATTCATTGCCTCTGCTTCGACAATGTGCAGCTCATCCTTTGCTCCAGCCTGTCTAGTCTGACCATTTGTAAAGATAACTGGTGCTCATTTTCCTCATTATCCATCTTAAAGTAATAATCTTTGTTGGCCTTTAGTTCTGGGGCCTCAGAGGGCTCATGTCCACAGAATCTTTCATGGGGTGGCAGCACGCACTTAGGTGAGAGAGAAGGCAGACTGGGATGAATGGCTTCTGTGCTGCAGAACAGACACGCAGGACGGAATTACACCGGGGCAGGGGTTGGGCTTTATGAACAGGGTTTATGGATAGTAGGGAGAGGAGGACTGGAAAGCATGGACTAGGTAGGATCAAGTGATGGCTACTTTGCAGCGAGGGCCTCAGTAAAATGTCTTTTAACCAAAGTAAACAAGTGCTTTGAAGCAAAGAGAAATGAAACTGGAAATGGGAAAAGAAGCAAGTTATTTAGAAGTAAAAATAAAAGGGAAAGTAAAATATGATTATAAAGAACAAATTTAGATTTTTAAACTTTTTTCTATGTTGTACACTGAGTTGTATTTATAAGCAATCTCTTTTTAAACATATTTTGTTTTGGTTTGGTCCTTCTAAACCATGACCATATTGTTAACCAATAGTGTAGTTGTGTCCAGGCTGAAAAATGTCCGTTTCCTCTATTCTTCATTATGCTTTTGTCCACTTAATACTAGGCGTGGAACCAATCTCAAGTATCCCCGCCAAGAGCATCCCTCCCCTAGGCTCTCACTTATCTCCCTACCCACTGCCTTTGCCTCATAAAGTCTCTACAACAGGAAAATGACTTTGGATGGATGAACTTGGTTTAATCTATTGAACTACTGCCTTCCCTGAAAGTAGAAGTCTTCATTTCACTGAAGAATGTATAATCCATAGCTTCCCTGACCTAACATCATCCTTTTAAAATATATATTTTTATTGATTTCAGAGAGAAAGAAATAGGGGAAGAGAGATAGAAACATCAATGATGAGAGAGAATCATTGATCGACTACCTCCTGCACACCCCACACTGGGGATTGAGCCAGCAACTTGGGCATGTAGCCTGATCAGGAATCAAACCGTGACCTCCTGGTTACTTAGACTCACACTCAACCACTGAGCTATGCCAGCTGGGACATCTTCATCCTTTTCAACATAGATCACACCTCCCTCTAAAACTGGGTCTCGATGACAAGGTTCAGAAATGCTTAGAGGAAACTCTCTCCTTATCTCTAGAATTTTGCAGGTGTATTTGTTATGTGCCAGGAACTAGGCTTTAAGGAACAAGCTTGGCAAAGTCTTTGCTCTCATAGAGTTTACATTCTAGTGGGGCAGAGAAACTCAGATCAGACCATAAATAAATAACTAAATGAGCAAGTTAATTTCATAGAATAAAAAGTGGTATAAAGAAAACAAGCCCTAGCCAGTTTGGCTCAGTGGTTTTAATTCCCAGTTAAGGGCATGTATATTGGATGGAGGCTTAAGGCAATCAATGTGTTTCTCTCACATGGATGTCTCTCTCTCTTTTCCTTTTCTCTCTTCTTTCCATTCTCTCTCTAGAAAAAAAGAAAAAGAAAATAAAATTGGGGTTGGGGTGCTAATTTAAGACAGGTGAGCCTTGGCCAGTGTTGCTCAGTGGTGGAGTACCAGCCCTGGAACCAAATGGTCTCTCAGGTTGGATCCCCTGACAAGAGTGCATACGGGGGTTGCAGGTTCACTCCCTGGCTCATCAGGGCCGATGCAGGGGGCAACCAATCAATGTCTTTCTCTCTTCCACCACCTCCTTCCCTTCTACTCTCTCTAAAAGTCAATGGAAAAATATCGAGTGAGAATTGAAAGAAAAAGACAGAGGATCAGGGAAGGTGTTCTTGAAGATCTCAGAACTGTATGAGAAGGGTTATTTTCAATTCCAAATTAATGCTGTATGATTTGGGCATGCAACTACCACTCTCGGGAACTGTACCTCAAAGTAAGTGAGCACAGAAGAAAGTCCATTTCAGCCCACTCTGTTAATCTACTTAAAACGCACACAAAAGCGCCAACCCCTTCACATTAGAGAACGCTAAATTTGGACCTTGAGATGTTTGTTGTCTTTGAGTTTGGGGGCCAGATCATTTGTCTGTCCTGGCTGCTCTCTTCATTTAGCGGGCAGGCAAACTGGAAGGACAGGCTGGCATGCAAACACATGCCAGGAACCAGAGAACCCCAAGCCCTGCTCAATCATCAGCAGGTAGGATGCCCACTGAAATAATGGCACGAAGGATTTACGTTCAGGCACTAGGTAGGCCTTATCTAAGGAGAGCAAAAGGATGTCAAGTAAAATTCCCAAAGACTTTAAAATATTTTTTTGTAGAGAAGAAAGACATTACTTAGATACCTCAGTTTTGCTCTCATTTTCAGTGGCATATAACCACCAGGCAATACTGACTTGTACATTTCAGAAACTTGATGTACTAAAAGTTCCAACCTGAGACGCTTGTTTATTTTAGACTGATTCTTGGAGTTAGGCTTTAGAGGGCATAGGAACACACCTGACATGGTTTCACCTGTCATGCCTTCACTCATCATAATCGGTGAGTTCTTTGGTCAGTCATGCTGTCTCCTTGAGCAAAAGGTTCAGCTTTTCCCTAAAACTAAAGTGATGTGGATGTGGAAAACCTGGAAAAGTGACATATTCTAGCTGATGGAAGGAAACTCGTGTATCATACATTTCTCCTGCAGGCAAGACACTGTAACCCAGGACTCTAGAGCCCAAGACGGCTGGAGTTCAAAAACACACACATAGAACATTAGCAGTAAATAGAATTGAAAAAAAATTGGAATTACAGAAGGTATCTAAGGTATTAAGGACAAAGATAGGTACTAGTAAAAGGAGAAAAGAAGGGCAGGATAAAAGATGGACAAAAAGTCTTTAAGCAAGAATATAAGGGACTATTCTGGAATCTAAACATCTTTTTAGGAAGAATGTGGATAAAAATAAATATTAGTGCCTGGCACATTCTTTTCCTACCCTCTTTCTTTTACTCACAGTTTAAAAAGTGATTTTATAAAGGGAACTTTTTAAAGAAGTGTCTTTTGTGAAGAGACCTAAAAGGACACGTTCTTTGCAGATTTTCCCGAGGAAGGGCTCACCTGTATCCTCCCTCACACACACGGGGGCACAGAGTCCTCTCCGCCCAGATTGGGGGCCGCGGCATAGAAGACAACCACGTACATTTCAAACGGGGTGAGCCCGGGGCGGGTGTGGGGCGCGAGTGAGCCCAGGCGGCGGGAGCGGCTTCCCCGCGCCTCCCGTTCTGCGGGCGCCGCCGCCCCCGCGGCCCCGGTTCGCAGGTGCGGGCGGCGGCCGCCGGCGGGGCCTCCACCCCCGCCCCTACCAGGGCCTCAGCCGTCCGCTCAGACGGGAGCGGGGACGCGGGAGGAACAATGGACAGCGCCCACGTTTCGCCTTTCTGGGCGGCCGCGCCGTGCGGTGTGGACTCGGGCGGTCGGGCTGACGGCACCCGCCGACCGCGCAGCGCTCGCGTGGGCCTGCGTGTCGGGGTCCGCGCGGAGGGCCCGGCCGCGGCACGCGGGGCTCGCTCCACGCGGCGCCCAGGCCCAGCCGTGCCCACGCCGCGGTGGGGCCGCCGGGGGAGGAGAGGCCCCCCTCCCAGCACTCCAGACGGCGGCCGGCGCCCCCGTGCCGGCCAAGGGCTCTCCTCCCCGGCAGCGGGGCGCCAGGCCCCGCGGGTCCTTCGGGCGCTTCCGCCGCGCGCTCGGCTCCTTTCGCGTCCGGGGCGGGGCGTGGCGGGCGGGGTGCGCCCAGTGCGCGCGCGCAGCCGGGTCCGCGGAGGCGCCCCCGCCCCTCCCCCACCCCCTCCCCGCCCCTCCCCCACCCGCCCTCCCCCGCGCCCGAGTCTGTGGCGGCCGCGGCCGAGATTGGAATCCTCCTGCTGGCGCTCGGCGCGGGCGCCGGAGGAGGACGAGGAGGAGGAGGAGGAGGAGGAGGACGAGGAGGAGGAGGGGGAGGACGACGACGAGGGGACGAGAAGGCAGGCCCGGCTCCGGGGCGTCCGTCCGCGCGAGACGAGGAGCGCACGCCGCGCGAGGGCCGCCGGGCCGGGGCCGCCGCACGCCGAGGGGAGGCCGAGCCGGGCCCCGCCGCGTCCCGCCGGCTCGCCGCGCGCACCCCGCTGGCGCCCGGGCCGGAGGATGAGTTCCGCGGGCTCCGGGTGAGTTGGCCTCCTGGGAGGGTGCTGCGCGCCGGGGCGACGGCCGGGAGGCCGCCGCGGACTCGGAGAAGTTTGGGAGGGAGCCCCGGAGTCCCCGCCGCCGGCGCCTCAGGCCGCGGCCCGCCGTCCCGCACCCCGCCGGGCCCGGCCCGCGCCGCCGCGGCGGGAGGCGCCCGCCCGCCGGCCCCTTTGTTCCGCCCCGGGCCCCGGGCCCCGGGCCGAGTGCGGGAGGCGGTGGGCGAGAGCCCCTCCGCGGCGCTCCGGGAAGCCTTAAATGGAAGCGCCCCCTCCCTCCGAGCCCCGCGCCCCGCGCCCCGCGCTGAGCTGGCGGTGTGTCCCCGGCTTCTGCCAAAAAGGGCAAAGCGCGTCCGCCGCGGGGGCCCGGGGAGCGGCCTCCGACCCGCCCGCGGAGTGCGCCCCGCCGGTTCACCTGTTGTCCTCGGGCCTCGCTGCCATGGCTGCGGCTCTGCCCGCCGCGTCCGAAAACTTCCAGCCGCGTCAGCGAGACCCCTTTCTCTTCCTCCAGCCCCGAGGGGAGAGGTTTGGCCAGGAAAAGTGGAGCTGCGTCGGGGAAGAAAAAGATGCTCAGCGCCAGGGTCTGGCGGCCTGTGACTTGTCCTCTCTTCTGCTCTTGGATGTTTTAATTTGGTCACGATTGAAGGTTTTCACTTTTAACCGGTTAGCAAACTGTTCTGAGCACATAGTACGAACTCGGCCCGTGCACCTGTGCCGTGTCAGTTAAGCCTTAGGGTACCTGGCGATTGCACTCATTTTTCAGACGAGAAACCGAGGCGAAAAGAAGTGGAAGAGCTCGGCCAGGGCCGCCCCGGACCCAGGCCTGCTGTCCCGGCCGTTAGCGCGGGGCGCGTCCACAGCGAACCCTCCTGCAACACATTTAGGAGCTTTTCAGTTACTGATACTTGAAATGGTCGCTATTTTGTTGCTTGAGTTGAAAACAACTCTTTTATTGTGTTTACTTGTAAGAGAAGAACTTAAGGCTAAAGTACGGCGGTTCTGAGCTAGAAAGAGGCTGGGTGTCTGAAAGGCTGGCTGAAAATTAGAAAACTCCTTTAATAGGACAGATCCGCTCCTGATCGGCGTCCCCTCCCCCCACATTCTCCCGGAGCTCAAGTCTAACGTGTTCTTTCTCCAACTCTTGACGGAGAAGTTGGAGGCCTCCAGCGAGAAGCTCCTCCCAGAAGTCACGAGAGCCCTTCTCTCATCGCTTCTTTCCTTCCAGCTCAGTTGGAAAAATTTTTTTTCCCCATAACACCTTTTTCATTTTTCTCTTCTTTCCTATTTCTTGGAGTATGAGTTGTCCCCAATTTTGTCTTAGGGTTCTTAAAGGTACGAATGTGCTTAAGATTCCAGTAATTCACAAGAAGTACAAATTGGCAATTACAAAATAGTCACAGGGATGTAAAGTACAGCATAGGAAATATAGTCAATAAATGTAATAACTGGTTGGGTACTAGAATTATCAGAAGAATCACTTTGTAAGTTATATAAATGTCTATACTATGATGCACACCTGGAAGTAATATAATATTGAAGTCAGTTGTAATTGAAAACTTGAAAAAAATTAAAAAATGATTCCCTTAATTTACAAACTCCACCTCTTGAGTCTACTACTTGTTATTGCTTTTCCTTTTCAAATTATATAAAAATTAAAAAAATTGTCCTTATGAAAGTAATACATGTTCATTTAAGAGTAATTGTAACATAGAGCACAACTGAAGTAAAATTAAAATTCAGTTCTTCATAATCCCATTTTCAGAGGTTGCCAAGAATAGTGCACTTTTTCTACTGTTACTTCCTGGCCATCTAATTCACTTCTTAACCCCTTGTTATCTGGATTTCACCGCCAGCTTTCTGTAGCATTTTGAAAGGCCTTTTCTTGGCTTTCATTCATCTATTAATTTATTCACAAATACTATCATCTAGCACACCATGCAAAGTAATAGGCTGCAACAACAGATATGACCCTTGCCTGGCCTAATGGAGCTTAAAGTCTAGTGGGGGAGACATACATTGCAGAATGAGTTCTGTAATTAAATATGATAAAGTATAGAGTATTATAAGAGCTTAAAATGGAAACCTGATCTGGTGCTGGTGGTGCTGCAGAATCTGAGAAGCCCTCCTTGAGAATGTGACCTTGGACCCTAGACAGTTCTGAAGGGATGAGTAAGAATTAAGCAGAGAGGAGGGCTTCTTTGACTTACTACTAACTTGGTTTCTCAGTGCCCTTTTCTGCTTTCTGTTTTTCCTTCCACCCGATTAATGTGGGTTCTCCAAGTGTCACCTTTCAGGTCACTTTCCTAGATCTCTTGTCCTTTGATATTATTGTTTAGACCCTTCTGTCTGAATAATTCTCAAATCTCTGTTCTTTCTCTTCTGCATTTGAATCCCTAAGTAACCAACTGCCTATGCATATCTCTGTCTGGTTATTCTGGTTTAAACTGAACTCTTCTTCCTTACCAAACTCGTTTCCCAGGTGTTCCTTATTTCTGTTGATGTCATACCAAACCCATTCCATCACATCTTGTCTGTAGCCAACATCTGTGGGTTCTTCTGGCCTGCTAGCTCTGGTACAGTTCTCAATACATGTTGGTCTCAGGGTTACAATAGACTTGTAAAACGAGTTGGATTCTCTTTTCAGGAGAGCTTAGACAGGGGTTATCTTTTACTTGAGAGTTTGGAGGACCTCACCTATAAGACATTCAGGTTTCAGTTTTTGTGTGTTTTTTATTTTATTTTTCCTGAAGAGGACTTTGAGTCTCGTTTTAATTTGTTAGTAGTTCCGTGTAGGTTTTCTATTTCTTGTGTGAATTTTAGTATTTAATCCACAAATTTATTAAGTTTTTCAACCTGGTGTTTTTGGTTTTCACAGTTATTTTTAAAATATATTTTATTGATTTTCCATAGAGAGGAAGGGAGAGGGATAGAGAGCTACTAGAAACATCAATGAGAGAGAAACATCGACCAACTGCCTTCTTCACAACCCATACCAGGGATGTGCCCGCAACCAATGTACATGCCCATGACCGGAATTGAACTTGCGACCTTTCAGTCCGCAGACACTCTATCCACTGAGCCAAACCGGTTTCGGCTGTTTTCAGTTATTTTTTTTTTCTTTAAATTTGATGTATATTTGCATACCATATTATATATTGTGTATATACTTGTATATTCGATACTTTTCCCTTCTCTATTTATATGTATCAGTTTATTTCCAGCTGTATCAGGTTCTCATCCCACCTGGACAGATGTGATCTTCTTGCCTTCATTTCCACCTTTTTGCAGGTTATCTTATGCATTTCTGCCTAAATTAATCTTGAAGCTCAGTTCTTATCACTTCTTTACTCAGAAAGTTTCCAGGGTCTTTTATTAACTGAACACCTTTCCCTGGGATTTGCCTATTTACCTTACTCTTATTTCACTATTTTTGCTTCCTGTACATGTTTCTCTCTTCCCGCCCCCCTCACTATACTGTTCTCTCTCCTTGGATTGCATATGTTTCAAATCCTACCCATATGTCCAAGTTCCATTTCAAATTCTGTCTTTCTATGATAAAAGTGTGTTAAATCCTTATATATCAAACCAAGAAACTTTGGACTGAAGGGTCTCAGGTTCGATTCCAGTCAAGGGCAGGCTTAATCCCTGGCCCCTGTCTGGGCATGTGTGAGAGACAACAAATCAATTTTCCTTTCTCACATCGATATGTCTCTCTCTGTCTCTCCCCCTCCCTTTCACTCTCTAAAAATCAATGGAAAAAAACGAAATCCTCCCATGAGGATCAACAAACAAATGAAAAACCCAAGAAGTCAATAGTTGATATCTAAATTATGTGATTCTTGAAATAGAAGTTTAGTGAACTTATTTGTAGATAATCACTAGAGGTATTAAAATAATATTGTTTAAAATTGCTATCATTAGTTAGTGATACTACAGTGGAGATGGACAGGGCATGAGTTGGTCAATTTTCTTACAGGCCTTCAGAATGCTGATATTTACCCCTGTGCATATATTACTCAAAAAAATCTGCAATTCCTAATATCGTAATAACTATACTGACAAATGGAATTAGATTTATTGTGAGGGTTATTTTATAATGTATATAAGTTCTGTATTACTATAATATACACCTGAAACTAATAGAATATCAGTTATACTTAAAAAATGTAATAAGGTAAAAAAGAAAATCTGCAACTCAAAGACTATGTAAGATAAAATTAGAGAAAAATAAATATTTATAAACAAGTGAATAAAGTCCATCTCTCTCTAATGTGTCCCCAGTTTCTTCTGAATGGAATCCCTTTGGAAGGAAGAGATATTTTAAAAATATATATATTTTATTGATTTTTTACAGAGAGGAAGGGAGAGGGATAGAGAGAAACATTGATGAGAGAGAAACATCGATCAGCTGCCTCCTGCACACTCCCCACCAGGAATGTGCCCCTGACTGGAATCGAACCTGGGACCTTTCAGTCCGCAGGCCGACGCTCTTTCCACTGAGCCAAACCGGTGCCGGCAGAAGAGATGTTTTTAAGGGATGAAGTTTTTTATCTAATATTTTCTTATTGCATTTACTCATTTGTTTTTTAAAAAATATCAACTTCATTGAAGTATAATTTATATACAATAATATGCACACATTTTGTTAAGTGTGTAGCTCTGTGAGTCATTTAGACTTTTATAACAATTTTATGCAAATACTAGTTCTGCTACTACACCACAGCTCGGGTCTGTAACTGACTTTGTTGCATATTAAAACCAATAAATGGAGAAAGATCCCTGTCTAGCCTAGCAGTGGACATTAGTTACAGTAGTACTGACCTGACTTTTGCATCTTGGGAGCAGGGAATCAGAGAGAGAGGAAAATGGGTTTTCTCTCAGGCTAAATTTAGACTCGAAAATCTTTCCTTTTCTTCTTCCTTCTACCTTTTGTTAGTGTTAATACTTTTTGAATGCCTTTTTTTTAAAATGTATTTTATTGATTTTTTTATAGAGAGGAAGGGAGAAAGAGGGATAGAGAGTTAGAAACATCGATGAGAGAGAAACATTGATTAGCTGCCTCTTGCACACGGCCTCCTGGGGATGTGCCCACAACCAAGGTACATGCCCTTGACCGGAATCGAACCTGGGACCTCTCAGTCCTCAGGCAGACACTCTATCCACTGAGCCAAATCAGTCTTGGCGAATGCCTTCTTAATACCTCAAGATTCATAGTGAACAAGTCAGTTCAACTCTTTTTATACTTAAAAATATTAACTGTTGAGTTGTATTGAATTACATCAATTTAAGATGCACCATAATTTTATAGACCACTTATAAAGAAAATATGCTTCCAGTTGACTTGAAGTCATTGATTGTGGATAGACCCTAATTTCAGAGATGCTAAAATATAACAAATTCATGCACCTTAGGATTGATGAAAAAAGGTTCTCTTCTCGCTTATTAAAACTACTAGAGGCCTGGTGCATGAAATTCATGCATTCTGGGGTGGGGAGGGGTGTCTCTCAGCCCAGCCTGCACTCTCTCATAGTTCAGGAGCCCTTGGGGGATGTCTGGCTGACGGCTTAGGCTGGCTTTTTGTGGGGAGCGGGCCTAAGCCAGCAGTCAGACATCCTTAGTGCTGCTGTGGAGGTGGGCGAAGCTCCCGCCATGACCACTACGCTTGCTAGCCAGCAGTGAGCCCGGCTCAGGGCTTCTGGCTGAGCAGCGCTCCCCCCGTGGAAGTGCACTGTGCACCTGGGGGCAGCTCCTGCATTGAGCATCTGTCCCCTGGTGGTCAGTGCGCATCATAGTGACTGGTGGTTTCACTGTTTGCTCAATTTGCATATTAGCCTTTTATAGAGGGTTATTCCTTTAGGGTAGATGTTGGGAAGGAGAATTTAAATCACACATATGTGGGAGTGACATAGCTTTAGTATTATAATGAGAAGTTATTTTTTAAAAAAGGGTGCTTATTAAACCTCTTCAACAAGTAAAATGTTACAAGTAGTATAAAGAAATGTTTTATTTATTTTTGGATGGGGAGCTCCCACAGCAGCTTTCAGTATTTTCCTCCTTAATTTTTTGAATTCACAGATTTAAAATATATATATATATATATATATATATATATATATATATATATTATTGATTTTTTTTTACAGAGAGGAAGGGAGAGAGAGAGAGAATTAAAAACATCGATGAGAGAGAATCATCGATCAGCTGCCTCTTGCACATCCCCTACTGGGGATGTGCTCGCAACCATGGTACATGCCCTTGACCGGAATCGAACCTGGGACCTTTCAGTCCGCAGGCCGACACACTTTCCACTGAGCCAAACCGGTTTCGGCTGAACTCACAGATTCTTAAAGAGCTAATGGTTTTCACAAAATGGCACAAATTATGTAAAGGGGGGAATAGTGGGAGAGTGGCGATAGCCACTTTTATGAGTTATTTTAAAGACAATATTCAGTATTTATCATCATTAACAATCATATACTTTTTAAAAAAGTAAATACAAAAATGATGGTAAATGTTTGGATGTTTTACTAACTCATAGTTACGTGTATCAATTTTTGTAGCTAATATTTTAAAGGCTGTCAAGTCTTTAAAAATAGAAATAAAATGATGTGCTTGGAGATCCCCAGTGGTGCTTTTTGAAGAAAACACTAGGTAGTGTTTAGGGAGATCAGATGATCAGTGAGTGGAATACGACTCATGGTGGGCCAAGTGGACCCCTAACCAAGTTCATATAGAGAACTTATAAAGACGTTGGGTAAGGAAATGATTCTTGAATATCTTTTTTTTTTTTAAGAACCAGTGAATCTGAGCTACTCTGGTATGGCGGATGTTGTTACTCTTATAATTTTGTTTATACCACTGAACATCAGAAACATTGGAGCTTTTTCCCTAGCTGTATATAATTGTGATTGTCTTAACCAGTAGCTAGTGGTATGTCAAATGTAGGGATAAAATCATCAGATTTGCAGTTTATGGAGATTAGTTACATAGTGGAGAATCAACTTGAGGAAAGGAAGACTGGCCTGGACTAGTTTGGTGGCAGATAAGTATCACCCAGAATGGATAAGACTTGGTCATTCTCGTGCTACGACTCTCTTATTAGCCTACATAACCTCCATATCCTATTCTGGGTTTGGGTTCAGAATCTTTAAACCTGTTACTGTCTCCTACAGTAACCAATACCACATGTGGCTGTTGAACTTTTAAAGTGTGGCTAATTTGCATTACCCATCAGATTTTGAAGTACAGAAAAAAAAAGTGTAAAATATCTCTGTGCCTTAAAAATATTGATTACATATTGAAATGACACTGTTTTGAATGTTAGGTTAAATATATTATTAGAATTAATTTCACCTGATTTTTTTTTTAATGTAGCTGCTAAAATTTTTTAAATTAAGCGTTATATTGTTTTTGGATAGTGCTGCCTCTGGACTTCTTCCCCTCTATTCTTTGCTTATAAACTGCTTCAGACTCTAGTGTAAATCCTATCTTTTTTGGAAAGCCTTCCATAATGGTCCCAGCCTAAAAGTTAGCTCTTTTGCATCTTTACTTTAGGCAATATTTTGGTGTTTCTTATATTATATAATATATTAGATTTCTTTAATACAGGCCTTTTCAGGATTAACCTAGCGAAACTCCAGATAGTTTCCTTAACTGTGTATTACTATAGAACCTGACTCTGTTTCTTCTGTTTACATAAGTTACACATATTTGTGGTTGAAACTTCAAACAATAGTGTGGAGTAGAAAGTGAAAGGCTTTTGCAATCCTACCCCACCCCATAGATTACAGAGATAAGTAGAACCTTTCTTTTAAAAGGTTAAAAGAAAAACTGTTAAAAGTACAGAGATAAGTAGAACCTTTCTTTTCTATTATCTTAAGTTATTTCTTCTCTTAATCTCTTCTTTCCAAAAATGGGGCTGTATTATGCATCCTTTTCTTAAACAAGATTACTAATATATATAAAATAAAACCAAAACATTTTAATTGCTTTTTAGAGAAGGAGGGAGGGAAGAAGGGAGAGAGAGGGAGAGAGAAACAAACATCTATGTGAGAGCAAATATCCATTTGCTGCTTCCTGCATACTTCCTACCCAGGAGCATGCTCGTAACCCAGACCTGTGATGTCCAGGAGTCGAACCAGCAACCTTCAGTACATAGGATGCTACCCAACCAACTGAGCCACACTGACCAGGGCCAAGGAAATATTTTTATTGATTTGAGAGAAAGAGAGAAACACATTGATGTAAGAGAAACCTCTCGGTTGCCTCCCATATGCGCTCTGACCGGGATTGAACCTGAAACCTAGGTATGTGCCATGACGGGGAATCGAAGCCCCAACCTTTTGGTGTAAGGGACAGTGCTCCACCAACCCAGGGCTATGCATCTTTCTCTTTGTTTTCACTGAGTATATAGGGGAACTCTTGATGTCAGTAAGTGTTGTTTTTCCTCATTTCCCCGCCTCTTCCCCCCCCCCCCCCCCGTATGTATGTATGTATTTTGTTTAGAGTTTTACATAGGTTTCCTTTT
Organism: Nyctalus aviator; assembly: GCA_036971965.1. Classification (NCBI taxonomy): domain Eukaryota; kingdom Metazoa; phylum Chordata; class Mammalia; order Chiroptera; family Vespertilionidae; genus Nyctalus; species Nyctalus aviator. The sequence continues at coordinate 52,105,564 of CM072933.1, read as the reverse complement.
TACCAATTGACACCCCCCTCCCCTTGCCACTTCCACCCTCAAGGGCACCCCCCCCCCCGCCCCCCCCCCCACTGCCCCAGTGTCTTTGTCCATTGGTTATGCTAATAAGCATGCATACAAATCCTTTGGTTGCTCTCTAACCCCTTCCCCTCACTTGTCTCTGGATCTATTTTTGGTCATCAGTTTATGTTGATCATTATATCCCACATATGAGATCATGTGATATTTATCTTTCTCTGACTGGCTTATTTTGCTTAGCATAATACTCTCCATGTCCATCCATGCTCTTGCAAATGGTAATTGTTCCTTCTTTTTTAAAGCAGTGTACTATTCCATTGTGTAGATGTACCACAGTTTTTTAATCCACTCATCTGCTGAAGGACAGCTAGGCTGTTTCCAAATCTTAGCTATTGTATATTGTGCTGCTATGAACATAGGGGTGCATATATCGTTTCTTTCTTTTTTTTTTTTTTTATATTTTAAAATTGATTTTATACAGAGACGAAGGGAGAGAGATAGTTAGAAACATCAATGAGAGTCATCGATCAGCTGCCTCTTGCACACCCCCTAATGGGGATATGCCCGCAACCAAGGTACAAGCCCTTGACCGGAATCGAACCTGGGACCTTTCAGTCCCCAAGCCAATGCTCTATCTATTGAACCAAACTGGTCTTGGCGCATATATCCTTTCTGATTGGTGTTTTTGGTTTCTTGGAATATAGTCCTAGAAGTGGGATTACTGGGTCCTTTCCTTATTTTTGTTAGTAGTCAAGTTATATTCCGTTTTATTTACCAGTCCCCCATTGATTAATGCTAAGATTGTTTTTTTGGGGGGAGGATTACTGTGTTGCAAGCACATATCCTGTGAGAGCATTTTTATTTTATAGGGTGAATTCTTAGACATGCGTTTCCTGTAAGAGGAGCCATGCAGATCTGAAGCAGTGCCAGCCTGCTCTGGAGAGTCTGCAGCCATTCACCTTCCAAGCAGCAGTGCTTGCATGAATTCTCCCCACAACTCACTAACACAGTAACTCTTTGCCAGTCTGCCAGCTGAAAAAACAGTGCTTCAGTTTTAATCTGTGTTTCTTTGATTATGAGTTGAGCAGGGTTTTATATGTTTGTTGGCTCTTTGCATTCCTCTGTCCTTTGTTCATTTTTCTAATTTAGATTTTTCTTATTTGTTGGAACTTTGTTTTGAGGTATGGATATTAACTCTTTAGCATGTTGTGTTTCTTAAATTAGTCACTTGTTTTTTGTTCATGGTATATAAAAAATCTTACTGCTGTAAGAATATTAAAAAACAAAAAATAAAAAGCTAAGTTATCTTATACTCTCAACTTATTTTATAAGCTCTTTGGTGGCTGAATTTGCCCTAAAATATTTTGTTTAGTCAGCTAATTAAGTGCTTTGTAAAGAGAAGTAGCTGTATGTTTTGGTGGTGAACGGGTATAGAAGATGCCACTGTGGCATAAAAATTATTTTCAACTGCAGGCATTTGAGAATAGAGTTTTTCTTTCCTTCTTCCTTTTCTTTTATCTTTTCTGAACTCCCGTATCTGCCTTAAAGCAGAGCCTCTCAGAAGAAATCATTTGTCATAAATTTGCTCCCTGGAGTTTTGAGATCAGGAAATATCAACCCTCATAAATAGAGAGGAGAAGAGATGAGAAGTGGGTCACACTGACATTGTCACAAAGGGTCTATATTTCCCGTCTGTTCATCTAGAGGTCCATTTATCTTTCCTAAAAGTATATGTCCCAAGTTCTAACTGCCTTCTTGAGTCACATTTTTCAGTTAACTCTGATAAATGAGTAAAAATCAGTTTTTTTCTCTTGCTAATCTATTTTTTGTTAGTTTAATTTGCAGGCCCCTAGATTCAGAAACTAAGAGGGTAGATAAGTTTTTCCTTCTTGACAATGGCCAGATTGATTATTTCTGGCTATTAGGGCAAGGGATAAATAAGCAAGTGGTGTTTCTCTAAAACAAAGTTAAGTATCCATATATATATATATAAAAGCCTAAGCGACCATTTGACTGGTAGCTATGATGCATAATGACCACCAGGGGGAGACACTCCAACTGATAGCTATGACTCACTGATCACCAGGGGGCAGATGCTCAATGCAGGAGCTGCTGAGCTGTGGTGACTTGGCAGCTGTAGTTCTTAGGTGATGCACCCAGAACCAGAGAGGAGGGAGCCTGATTCCGGGGGTGCATCACCTGAGAACCACCCTCTTACAATCTGGGATCCTCAGGGGATGTCTGAGAGCTGGTTTCGGCCAATCCCTGCAGGCCAACCCGAGGGACCCCACTAGTGCATGAATCTGTGCACTGGGCCTCTAGTTTTAAATAAAAAGGGCATAACTCAAATTTCTTTAAGCTACATTTTTTCAAAAAGTGTTCCTCAAAATTAAAAACTTGTTAGATGAATTAGAATATACTGTTAGAGAGGCATCACTCACCTTCCTGAATATATTCCTACAATAATAATTGCTAGTTGTTAAGTGGCATAATTACTCTAATTGTATTGACAAAGCTTTATTCTTCCTCAAGTTCTTCATTGTTTCCCTGTTTTTTCTTACTATATTATCAATTTGCATAGAAGGTGATCTGTGACAGGTTTCAATGGTATTGTTACAGAAGGTTAAGTAAGTGGAATCTTTATACAAAGAAGGTACTAATTTCTTAAAAGAATAAAGGAATCTTGATATGATTATAGTGGCTTTTCCTTATCTGGATTCCAAATAACTAAAAAGGCTCATTAAATGTTGAATTATTTGTATTTTTAGTTATCCATTTTTTTGTTTATTGTATTTTGAACTTTGCTGGTTTCTTTTTACTAGGTTTGTGACCTTTCACCAAAGTAATTAGTCTTTCTAAACCTTATTTCCTCATACACTAAATGAGGATAATAGTAGTGCTCTCTCCAGGGTTGCTGTGGAAACTGAATGGGTGCAGATAAGCACTGAACACTGCTCTTGCCACATAGAAATGCTTATTAGTAAACTAGAGGTCTGGTGCATGAAATTTGTGCACTGGTGGGCGGGTCCCTCAGCCCAGCCTGCACCCTCTCCAATCCAGGACCCCTCAGGGGATGTCCGACTGCTGGTTTAGGCCTGGGGATCGGGCCTAAACTGGCAGTCAGACATCCCTCTCACAATCTGGGACTGCTGGCTCCTAACTGCTCGCCTGCCTGCATTATTGCCCCTAACTGCCCCCTCCTCCCTCTCCCCCACCAGCCTGATCACCCCTAACCAACACTGCCTGCTGGCCTGGTCCTCCTAACTGCTTCCCCCCTGCTAGCCTGGTTGCCCCCAACTGCCCCTCCCCCCATCATCCTGGTCACTCCTCACTGCCCCCCTGCTGGCCTGGTTGCCCCACGCAGCCTGCTGTTTGGTCATTTGGTCACCCCTCACTAACCCCCCTGCCGGCCTGGCTGTCGCACACACCTGCTGTGCAGTCGTTCATCCAGTTGTTTTGGTTGTTAGGGCCCCTGGCTTTTTATATATGGATGTTCATAAAGGTGAATCTTTGTGTAAGAGGAGTTGAGGTCAGTGGTATCTTCAAAAGCATATTTGAATGGCTGTGTCTATATATATATAGTGTCCTTCAAGATTACATCTAATCCTGATTTTCTTATCCCTTTTGAAAGTATGTGTTATTTTTGTTTATATTGACATTTGAATTTGCAAAATAATTCTGTATCCCAGTAGTGCTGGCAACTTGATAGAGGAGGTTTTGCACCTTCTTTTGTATTTTAAGAATCCAAGGCTAATGAAGGTGAATTGTTCCACCAAGGTCAAATAAGTAAGAGCAGAAAGGAAGTAGAGTCAGACTCTTCTAGTTATCTGAGAATGGGGACTAGGACCTTAGAGTTAAGTATATATAAAGGGAAGTCAAGACATATTCTAAAAAAAAAAAAAAACCAACCCAAACGCCTGACTAGTGTTGTTCAGTGGTTGAGCATCAACCTATAAACCAGGGGGTCAGTGTTCAGTTCCCGGTCAGGGCACATGCCTGGGTTGCAGGCTCCATCCCGTGTGGGACGTGTTGGAAGCAGCTGATTAATTATTCTCTCTCATCATTGATGCTTTTATCTTTCTCTACTTCTCCCTTCTTCTCTGAAATCAATTTAAAAAATTGAAAAAAGAAAGAGAGCCCAAGCACTTAGTGACCTGAGTCCTCTTCAGGGCTTATTAACATGCGACAAACCCAGCGGAAGGTGGAGGGGAGGGAAATTGTGCCCAGTGTAACAGCAGCAGCTGGCTTGCTTTTGGGGAACACTGTGATTTTTGCCCCCTTCTTCCTCGTCTGGGGTAGCTTTCCTTTAGAAGCTTAGTGTGGGGAGGTCTAAGAAAACCAATTCTAAAGGTTAGGACTACTAGCAAGAAATGAAGTGGATCATTTCATACCTACATGATAGTCAATATGCAGTTGATTGGTTTATCTGTGCATATTTGAGTAAGGGATAAAGAAAATTGGAGGGAAATCTCGCCGAAACCGGTTTGGCTCAATGGATAGAACCTCGGCTTGGAGACTGAAAGGTCCCGGGTTCGATTCCGGTCAAGGGCATGTACATTGGTTGCCGGCATATCCCCAGTAGGGGGTGTGCAAGAGGCAGCTGATCAATAACACTCTCTCATCGATGTTTCTAACTATCTCTCTCCCTTCTTCTCTGTACAAAATCAATAAAATATATTAAAAAAAAAAAAAGAAAGAAAATTGGAGGGAAATCTCAATGTGAACAGAGGGGGTGGCATTGAAACAGCCTGTATTTGTTTTGAAAATCTATTAGTTCATATGGGAAATACAGAGATTTCAGCCATATGGACAGGGCTGGCTCTGTTGGAGAAGGGAACAGAAGCAGAAGCCATTGAGCTGAAGCAGATCTTTTTAAAATTTATTTTAATATATTTTTTAAAATATATTTTTATTGATTTCTTACAGAGAGGAAGAGAGAGGATAGAGAGTTATCATCGATCAGCTGCCTCTTGCACACCCCCTATTGGGGATGTGCCCACAACCAACGTACATGCAATCGAACCCAGGACCTTTCAGTCCGCAGGCCGATGCTCTATCCACTGAGCCAAACGGGTTTTGGCTGAAGCAGATCTTTAAGTAGGGTTATCTGCAATAGGTTAGAGCCCCTCAGTCAGCAAAGAGCTCCAGCTTGTCTCCGGGGGGAAAAAAGCCATCATCTGGCTGCCTGTGATACATATAGTAAAGCCAGTCAGTATTAAGGGAAGTTGTGTCAGAAGACTACAGAGTGCTTAGATGTGAAGACAGTTTATTTTGTTGTCCTTCACACTCCCTCCCTTCCCCAGATCAGATCACACACACACACCCCCCCTTGTTTTTTTTCCCTTTTTCTTTCTTTAAAAAAAAAAAAAAAAAAAAAAATATATATATATATATATATATATTATTGATTTTTTTTTTTTTTTTTACAGAGAGGAAGAGAGGAGGATAGAGATCCAGAAACATCGATGAGAGAGAACCATTGACCAGCTGCCTCCTGCACCCCCCCAGGGAATGTGCCCGCAACCAATGCACATGCCCTTGACTGGAATCGAACCCGGGACCCAGTTCGCAGGTGGAGGCTCTATCCACTGAGCCAAACCGGTTTTGGCCACACCCCTTTCTTAGACCAGGCCAGCTAAAGTTTGCAGAGGAAGGAAATGATTGTGAGATTAAAGGTTAACTTTTTATACAGTAGAAAGTTGGACTGTAATTTTTGATAACTGAAAGCTATTGGACAGCTGTAGGAATTGTTCCAGATGTCATTCAGGGGTAGAAAAGAGAAATTGGATCAACTGTAGTGGGGAGTAGAAATTAGAGAAAAATTTCTTATGTTTGTATCAATTTTAGACTTTAAAAAAATATATTTTATTGATTTTTTACAGAGAGGAAGGGAGAGGGATAGTTAGAAACATCGATGAGAAGGAAACATTGATCAGCTGCCTCCTGCACACCCCCTACTGAGGATGTGCCCGCAACCAAGGTACGAGCCCTTGACCGGAATCAAACCTGGGACCCTTCAGGCAGGCTATAAACTGAGCTAACTAGTTAGGGCCAATTTTAGACTTTTTATTAAAGTTACATATAGCATAAATTACTGCTAAAGCCTCTCTGACCCAGATGTCTTTCTTATCTCTGTATAAGGCTATTAGCATAGTGTCAAATTTTTACTGCATGCCACCGATAAGTTCTGCAGCTTTAAACCAAACGATGTATAACACTTTTGCCAGAGGCTTAATGATACAAACAGTTTAGTTCCTATGGCATCTCATCAACTTTACAGTGACAGGACCTTGGATGAAATGACTTTATTTGAGGACCTGCTACTGTACGTGGCCATTTGATCTTAATAGTTCTATTTCCAAATGTGTTCTGATTCTGCTCAATATAATTTTACACTTGATCTTAGCCAAAAGGCCAAGAAGCGATCTGCTCAATATAATTTTAGCATTGAGCATATTTTATATAATTCTAACTTCAGGTTTATAAACTATGATAACCTTTTAATTGGACATTATGGAAAATATTTTATTCTTTAGTTTTTATGGAGTTGTTGGGGTTTATCAAACCTTGGAAACTTTGAATAAAATAAAAAGCACTCAATAAAAGGTAGTAGTTTAATATATTTTATTAATATAGAAGATTTTGAATTTATGAAGTTTTAATTTTAAGCCATTATTCACATAAAGAACAAAATGGGTGAGCAAAATAGCTCCAGAGATATAGATGCATTGAACAGAACAACCTCAGGGGAGTGGAGATGGTAAGTTGGTTTATTTTAAGTAATCTAGAGCAATAAAATACAAGACAGGTGGAGTGATTAGATTTTGCCTGATATATTTTCCTTAGTATGTGCCTGGCTCTATTTTAAACACTTTACACATATTAAACCACTAGAGGCCCAATGCACGAATATTCGTGCAAAAATGGACCTACCTTCTTCTGGCTGTCGGCACTGCCTTCGCTCCGCCAGAGCCACCTCTTGGCTCCATCCGGAGCTGTCTTCACCTTCCCCCCTTCCCACGCTGCCTAGAGGCCCGGAGCAGCTGGGGCGGTGCAGAATGTCTCTGGGCAGCTTGGCCCCTGTGTATGCAAATTAACTCGCCATCTTTGTTGGGTTAATTTGCAGACTCACACCTGACTGACTGGTGGTCATCATGAAGGTACTGTTAATTTGAATCTTACTCTTTTATTAGTGTAGATTTACTCGTTATAAATATTCTGTGAGGTATTCAATAGATATTATTATCAGTTCCCTTTTACAAATGAGGAAATGGAGGTTGCAGAGGTTGAATCACTGGTCAACACAGGGAGTCTGAATTTAGAGTCCATGTTTTTATTTACTTATTTATTTTTAAAATCTTTATTGTTGAGAGTATTACAGATGTTCCTCCCTGTTTCCCCCCTCCACCCAGTTCCTGCCCTGTCCCACCCCTGGCCTTCACCACCCTATTGTTTGTGTCCATAGGTAGTGCATATAAATGCTTTGATTAATCTTTTCCCACTCCCTCTCCCCACTTCCTTCTGAGATTTGTCAGTCTGTCCCATGATTCCATGCTGCTGGTTCTATTTTATTCAACAGTTTATTTTGCTTATTAGATTCCTTGTTCTTTTATTTTTATTTTTAGATTCAATTATTGATAGATATGCTTTGTTCATATTTTTTATCCTTTTTCTTCCTTCTTTTTCTTAAAGAATACTCTTCAACATCTAATAGTAGAGGAATATGCAAATTGTCCAGAATACCATCCCAGTAACAGTAACGACCAGCAGGCTGCATCGGGACCAGGCCGGCAGGGCAGTTAGTGAGAGAAGACCAAACGACTGAACAGCAGGCTGTGTGGGGACCAGGCTAATGGGGGGTTGGGGGAGGAGTGGGTAATTAGAAGTAACTAGGTCGGCAGGGGGCACAGTTAGGGGTGATCAGGCTGGCCGGGGGAAGCGGGGTGGTCAGTTAGGGGTGATCTGGCAGGCAGGCAGGTGAGCAGCTAGGAGCCAGCAGTCCTGGATTGTGAGAGGTATGTCCAATTGCCAATTTAGGCCCAATTCCTGGGATTGGGCCTAAACCAACAGTTGGACATCCCCCAAGGGCTCCTGGATTGGGAAGGGTGCAGGCTGAGCTGAGGGGCACCCTCCCCCTGCACGAATTTCGTGCACTGGACTTCTAGTTTCATATAATACTGGATTAGTGGTGGTGAACTCCTTTAGCTTTTTCTTTTTTTCTTTTTTTTTAATATATTTTATTGATTTTTGTACAGAGAGGAAGGGAGAGAGATAGAGAGTTAGAAACATCAATGAGAGAGAGTCATCGATCAGCTGCCTCTTGCACACCCCCTACTGGGGATATGCCCGCAACCAAGGTACATGCCCTTGACCGGATTCGAACCTGGGGCCCTTCAGTCCCCAAGCCGAAGCTCTATCCATTGAGCCAAACTGGTCTCGGCAGCCTTTAGCTTTTTCTTGTCTCCGATGCTCATTATCTGAACTTCAATTCTAAATGAGAGCTTTGCTGGATAGAGTAATCTTGGTTGTAGGTCTTTGCTATTCATCACTTTGAATATTTCTTGCCACTCCTATTTGGCCTGCAAAGTTTGTTTAAAAATTGGCTAACAGTCAATATGGGCACTCCCTTATAGGTAACTAACTGCTTTTCTCTTGACTTTTTTATTGTTGTTGTTGTTAGTCCTCATTGAAGAATATTTTTTCCATTAATTTTTGTTTTTGTTTTTGTTTTTTAGGGAGAGTTGAAGGAGGGAGAAAGACGCACAGAGAGAAATATTGATGTGAGAGAGACACATTGATGGGTTGCCTTCCACTCATGCCCCAATTGAAGGTCAGGGATCAAGCCTGCAACAAGGGTATATGCCCTTGACTGGAATCGAACCTGAGACCCTTCAGTCTGTGGACTGATGCTCTATCCAGTGAATCAAACTGGTCAGGGCTCTTTCTGCTTTTAAGATTTTTTCTTTGTCTTTAACATTAGGCATTTTAATTGTGATGGGTCTTGGTATGAGCCTCTTTGGTTTCCTCTTGTTTGAGAACCTCTGAGCTTCCTGGACTTACAGTCTACTAGAGGCCAATGCTCAGAATTTGTATAAGGGCCTCAGCCCTCAGAGCCCCGGATGCCTGCTGCCTCGCGACCCTGCCCACTGGTCATTCCGAAGGTCATTCTGCTGTCTGGTCTTACTACCATACTAGAGGCCCGATGCACAAAATTCGTGCACAGGGGTAAGGGGGTCCCTCAGCCCAGCCTGCATCCTCTCATCTGGGACCCCTCGAAGGATTTCTGACTGCATGTATAGGCCTAATCCCAGTAGGATCGGACCTAAATGGGCAGTCAGAATCCCTCTCACAATCAAGGACTGCTGGGTCCCAACTGCTCCCCTGACTGCCTTCCTGTTTGCCTCTAACTGCTTCTGCCTGCCAGCCTGATAACCCCTAACCACTACCCTGTCAACCTGATTGATGCCTAACTGCTCCCTACCAGCTCGATTGCCCCTAACTGCCCTCCCCTGCCAACCTGGTCAACCCTACCTGGCCTCTACTGCCAGCCTCATCACCCTTAACTGCTCTCCCCTGCTGGTCTGGTCATTCCCAACTGCCCTCCCCTGCAGGCCTGGTCACCCCTAACTGCCCAAATGGATAGTCAATTTGCATATTACTCTTTTATTAGATAGGATTAGTTATTTATTATATAGGATTTCTTTCACCAGGTAGGGGAGTTTTTCTGTTACTATTTCTTCATATAGGTTTTCAATATTTTGCTCTCTTCCCTTCTCCTCTGGCATTCCCAGGAAGTAAATGTTGGTATGCTTGAAATTGTCCCAGAGGCTCCTTACATTATCTTTATATTTTTGGATTCTTTTATCGTTTTTGCTCTTCTGATTGGATATTTTTTTGCTTTTTCACATTCCTAATTGTTAATTTGATTCTCAGCATCCTCTGTTCTACTATTGTTTTATTTCTGACTGGTCCTTTTTCTTTTCTTTTTTTAAAATATATTTTATTGATTTTTTTTTACAGAGAGGAAGAGAGAGGGATAGAGAGGTAGAAACATTGATGAGAGAGAAACATTGATCAGCTGGGGATGTGCCCGCAACCAAGGTACATGCCCTTGACTGGAATCGAACTTGGGACCCTTCAGTCTGCAGGCTGACGCTCTATCCACTAAGCCACACCGGTTTCGGCTGACTGGTCCTTTTTCATGTCTTTAGTCTATATCATAAAAGCCCTGTGGTTGTGATGCCGTAACGGCGGTACAACCAAATAACTGGTCTTCAGAAGGTGCATGAACAGCACTCGCAGCTCGCATGGGACTGGCGGGGCTCGTGCAGGACTGGCGTGGTGCAGGTGAGGCCTATGGCTCGCGCAGCCTGGGTCTGTGGTCCCACAGGCACAGCTGGTCTGGTCTCACATGATTTTGTGTGCTACGCCTCTAGTGTTCTCACTAAGATTCTTGCAATTCTCAGCATTCTGATGGGACCAGTTTGGCTCAGTGGATAGAGTGTCGGCCTGCGGACTGAAGGGTCCCGGGTTTGATTCCGGTCAAGGGCATGTACCTTGGTTGCGGGCACATCCCCAGTGTGGGGTGTGCAGGAGGCAGCTGGTCGATCTTTCTCTCTCATCAACATTTCTAACTCTGTCCCTCTCAATTCCTCTGTGTAAAATCTATAAAATATATTAAACAAAACAAAACAAAACAAAAAAAACGTTGAGCATTCTTATAGTCATTGTTTTGAACTTTGTATCTAGTGGTTTGCTTGTTTCCGTTTTTACTTAGTTCTTTTTCTGGAGATTTCTTCTGTTCTTTCATTTTTTACATGTTTCCTTGTCTCCACAGTTTGGCTGCTTCCCTGTGTTTTTTCTATATATTAGGTAGAGCTGCTATGTCTTTGTGCAGTAGGTGTCCTGTATGGTCCAGTGAGCTGGGCATATTCTAGGTGTGCACTCTCTTGTAGTTGAACTTGATTGCTACCTGTGTTTCCCCAAAAATAAGACATCCTCCGAAAATAAGACCTAGTGCATGGAAAGATAAGACTTCCCCTGAAAATAAGACCTAGTGAAACTTTGGGAGAAAAAAATTAATATAAGACACTGTCTTATTTTCGGGGAAACAGGGTATTAGCATCACTGGGTGGGAATTGATCTTCAGGCCAATGGTCTGTGAGGACCAGCTCGACTGCAGTGGAAGAACTTCTGTGCAAGAGAGACCCTATGAAAAATAGGACTTGCTTCAGTGGGGCTTCGGTGCTCACTGAGTCTGGTCCTTGAATGTGTCGCTCATGAATGTGTAGAGTTATAATCTTGTGTGGACTGAAGCTGTGCACTAGGTGAGCTGGCAATGGGGCCTCCTAGGAGGTGCAATGTCAGCCACTGCCTATGCTCTCTGCCTGGGGCCACCTGGCATAAGCTACAGAGTGATCTGCAGGTGGCTGCTACTTGGCCTTGGAGGTTCATAGAAGAGGCCATACTGGGAACCATGGCAGGCTGTTGCTAGTGCTGGGCCTGGGGCCACTTATCCAGAGATATGTGGCATGCTGAGTCCAACTGCTATTTGTTTGAGAGATTTTAGGAAAGTCTGAAGCCTGAGCCAGCCAGGCCATATGGGAAAGCTGCTGCAAACAGCTTGGGTAGGGCTGCAAATTTGGTGGCATGAGCTCAGGGAATCACCAGGGTAGGGCAAACAGTATAAGTCTGATTGATGGAGATGTGGGTATAGTGCTTGCCAGTCGGCTCTGTGGTGGGGAAGGTCTTAGCATAGGAACAGTGACCTCTGCAAGGACTTTTTGTCTTAGAGAAAGCTGACCTTGAGTTCTTGCCCTGATGTCAGACAATTTAGTTCCTCCTGTATATCTCTATATCCTTTTAAGCTACTACCCCAGAGCTGGAGCTCAGAGGGTATGAGTCCAAGTAAGTCTGCAGGCCCTTTAAGAGAAACTGCCTGGTCTCCAACTGCCTCTGTGTCACTCAGCCATAATCCTCGCTGGTTTTTACAGCTCTAAGTTGCAGGGTCTTCTCTTCCCAGCTCTGGAACTCTGGGCTTGGGGTCTGGTGTGGGACTTGGACCCTTGCTACTTATGGGAAGCCTCCAGATTAAAAACATGCCACTCATGGGTGTCACACCAGTCCATACTATGTCTCTTCCCCTCCTACCAATCTCAATGTGAGTTCTTGCATTCAGCTAGATTTTAAGTGGTCTGAATGATTGATGTTCTGTATTTTGGTTGTAATTTTGACATGATTGTGGGAGGCAGCAAGTATCAGCATTTACCAACACTGCCATCTTGATTTTAGGGTCCATGTTTTTAACCACAGAATTATATTCATTCTCAAATGAAATAGGGTGATTTTAAGATGAGGTTGTGTATTATACACACGCATACATACATGTTTTTTTCTACGTTTATTCCATGTTCTCCACATAGAGTAGGTGAGTTTGCATGTGTTTGTTACAGTGTTACCTAAGGCACCTGGTAAAAGTTATCTTCATACAAGGTCTAAGTATATATATTTGATGGGTTACAGTTGACTTTTAACAATTCTCTTTTTAATTTAATATTTAAAATTTGTTAAAAACTTTCTTATTGATACTTTATGACTTGCTTAGTATTTCCTTTGCATTGTAGAGAAAAGAATATTAAAAGGTCAGCACATACAGTGGCTTTTAAAGTATTTATTCTGGCCAAAACCGGTTTGGCTCAGTGGTAGAGCGTCAGTCTGCGGACTGAAAAGTCCCAGGTTTGATTCCGGTCAAGGGCGTGTACATCGGTTGTGGGCACATCTCCGGTGGGGAGTGTGCAAAAGGCAGCTGGTCAGTGTTTCTCTCTCATCGTTTCTAGCTCTCTATCTCTCTCCCTTCCTCTCTGTAAAAAATCAATAAAATATATTTAAAAAAATATTTATTCTGAGCACTTTCTATAAATATTTTTTAAGTTAGTGTTTGAATACATATATTATTTTTGATCTATCTATCTAATAAAGAGGTAATATGCAAATTGGTTCTAATGGTATCACAACGATCAATTTGCATATTGACAGATCAACAGGTGTGCACGCAGCAGGGGGACTTGTGTGAGGCTCGCTTCCCTGCTTCTGGCGCTGGAGTCCTCTTTCTCCCGGGTGTACGTGCCCAACAGACACCCCCGCAACACCACGCCCCATCCAAGAGTACTCTGCCTGGGGACACCACCAACCCCCACCCCAAGGTAGGGGCGGCCGGGGGGGCTGCACTGCATAGCAGAAGGCCCGTTCTTGGGGCACGGTTAGCAGATGCACACGTTGGCGGCGACCCCTGGGAGGGTCGCACACGCAAATGGAGAGGATATGGACCCGACACGAAGGAAGGGCCCAGGCGCAACGACAGAGAGTGACGTCAAGGTAAGGCACTGGGCCTGGACGGGCCAGAGTAAACAGCTCGGGGACCCCACCGCCACAGACACTCAGGGCGGCCCCAGGACTTCCAGGACTCTGGTTGATCCTAGTGCCCAACCCCGAAGCCGCCTCCTGCCGCGCGGACCCTGTCCCATCACCCAGGAAACCATAGGCAACTCTCATCCCAGGGAAGCCACCCCGGCTCTCTCCAGCCGTCCAGCCATTCATCTGCCTGGTCCGACCCAGCAGGGGCTCGCATCCTTGGCAGAATGCCTCCGAGAACAAGCGGGGTCCTGACTCTGCCTGCCCAAGCACACCCGTAGCCTGCGAATTCCGATGGGAGCAGACAGAGAGCTGCTAGAGGCGTGGAAGCAGGCACACCAGGGGGCGGGAAAGGCCTCCGAGTCCCTCCCCTTTGGCACTCAACGGGAGAAAAGCCTTGCGCGTGTACGAATGCACATGCCTGCGCACATACTGCAGCGGTCTCCGTGATGGATGCCGGCCCTGGTGAGACCCTCCCCTGACTTGTAGGGTGGAGGCGCAGGCCACGGTAGGCATGACACCATTGTTGCTCAGTCCCTCAAAGCTGGTGAGAGAGGGCCCCAATGCCAAACGGGTGGAATAGGTCCCAGAGAGGAGAGAAGTCGTACTAGGGATGAAAAGCATAGCATTTTTAGCCTGTTCAAAGAGTAAACGACTCAGGGAAGAAAGGTAGGTAGGAGGAGTTAGTAGAGAGCAGAGTTAAAGAAGGAAAGAAGATGTATGAGTGAACTGTAGGAGCTATAATGAAAAGCAAATATAGTTGTGTGCTGTGGACAGATTTTAAAAGTAGGAATCAGAAAAGAAAAAATATAAATGTTCCTATTTAATAAAAGAGTAATATACAAATTGACCATCACTCCAACACAAAAGATGGCTGCTCCCATGTGGTCAAAGAAGACTGCCCCCAAGTGGTCACAAGATGGCCAGCAGGGGAGGTAAGTTGGGAGGGACCAGGTCTATAAGGGAGGGACATTGTGGCAATCAGGCTAGTAGGGGAGGACAGTTAGGGGTGACTAGGCCGGCAGAAAAGGGAAGTTGGGGGTGGGGTGCCTGGGCCTGCAGAGAAGGGCAGTTGTGGGGGACCAGGACTTCAGGAGAGGGTAGTTAGGGGTTACCAGGCCTTCAGGGATTTGGGTGGGGGGGATCAAGCCTGCAGGGGAGGGCAGTTGAGGGCAATCAGGCTGGCAGGGGAGCAATTAGGGATCAATCAGGAAGGCAGGCAGGTGAACAGTTGGGAGTCAGCAGTCCTGGATTGTGAGAGGGATGTCCGACTGCCCGTTTAGGTCTGATCCTACCGGGATCGGGCCTAAACATGCAGTCGGGCACCCCTCAAGGATTCCAGATGAGAGGATGCAGGCTGGGCTGAGCGACCCCGCCCCACCCCCCAATGCACAAATTTTGTGCCCCAGGCCTCTAGTAGTGAATAATTAGGCAGATAGATATTAAAAGAGTGGAAGTAAGTAGAGAAGAGTGTATGGGAAAGGTACGATGAGAGAGACAGAGGGAGGGAAGAAAAGTTTTAAAGGTGGAGCCGGTAGAGCTTAAAAGGAGAATGGGAAGAAGGAGGAAATGGGGAGGGAGCAAAGCAGGTCCAAGGCAGGAAGTGAAGAAAAAAATTAAGGGAAGGAAGGAAAAGGGGAGGGAGAGTAGGGATAAAAAAAAAGGAAAGAAGGAATGTGGGGAGGGAGGGAGAGTAGGAAAAGATGGGAAGAAGAATGATGAAACAAGTAGGAAATAAGGAGGAAAGAAAAGTTTATAAATGATGTTTCAGTAGGAAAAAGTTACATAAAGGAGAGAAACACAGAGGAGGAAGTCAATAAGGAAGTCAAATACAATTGTATGTGAAGGGGTAAGATTTTAAAAAAAGTTAGAGGCAACCAGACCTGCTTGCGGGGGGGGGGGGGGGGGGGCGGGGGCGGGCGGGCATTTAGGGGCGACGAGGCCTGCAGGGGAGGGCAGTTAGGGGTGACCAGGTCAGCAGGGGAGGGCAGTTAGGGGGGTCAGGCCAGCAGGGGAGGACAGGGTATCAGATTGGCAGGCAAATGGTTACGGTAGGCAGAGGTCCCGGATTGGAGAGGGTGTGAGTCAGGCTGAGCCCCTCCCCCCATGCCCCCGTCCACGAATTTCGTGGACCAGGCCTCTAATATGTGTATATGTGTTGATCACACACACGTCTTATTTTATAGCTTTACCATGACTATTACTCTTTCTTTTTTTTAAATTGATTTCAGAGAGGAAGGAAGAGCGGGAGAGATAGAAACATCAATGATGAAAGAGAATCATTGATTGGCTACTTCCTGCATGACCCTACTGGGGATGGAGCCTGCAACCTGGGCATGTGTCCTTGACCATAATCAAACCTGGGACCCTTCAGTCCACAGGCTCACGCTCTATGCACTGAGCCAAACTGGCTAGGGCAATCGCTATTACTCTTAAAGTTGTTGAACTCTGGTAGATATTTGCATAGCCTAGTTATATTATTTGTATTGTTTCTTACAATACTTTTTTTTTTTTTTTTTAAATCCTCATCTGAGGATGTATTTCCTTACTGACTTTTAGGGGAAGAGGGAGGGATAGAGGGAAACATTGATCAGTTGCTTCCTGTATGTGCCCTAGCCAGAATTGAACTCGAAACCTAGATATGTGCCCTGAGTGGGAATCGAACTTGAAACCTTTTTGTTGTTTGGGAGGAAACCAACTGAGCCACCCAGCCAGGGCTATTAGAATACATTTAAAATTACCCTGTGAGCCCTAACTAGTTTGACTCAAAGGATACAGCTTCGGTCTGTGGACTCAAGGGTCCCAGGTTCAATTTTGGTTGCAGTAGGGGGTGTGTAGGAGGCAGCTGATAGATGTTTCTTCCGCATCGATGTTTCTAACTCTCTATCCCTCTCACTTCCTCTCTGTAAAAAAACCAATAAAATATATTTTAAAAAATAAATAAAATTACCCTGTGAAAGAATAGGAAGGAAAAATATTATAAAAATACTAGTGGCCTTGTGCACGAAATTCTTGCATGGGCAGGGGCAGTGTCCCTCAGCCTGGCCTGCACCCTTTCTAATCTGGAATATCCCTCTTGCAATCCCAGACTGCTGGCTCCTAACTGCTCACCTGCCTGCCTGCCTTATTGCCCCTAACCACTCTGCCTGTTGTCCTGCTTGCCCCCAACTATCCCCCCCTCCGCCAGTCTGATCACCCCCTACTGCTCCTTCTCCCCCCCTGCCAGCCTGCTCACCTCCAACTGGTCCCCATCCCCCCACTGGCCTGATCATTCCCATCTGATCTCCCTGACAGCCTGCTCACCCCAAGTGGCTCCCCCTGCTGGCCTGACCACCCACAACTACCTCTACCTTGGCCCCACCATCATGGCTTTGTCCAGAAGAACATCCAGAAGGTCTTCCAGTCTAATTAGCATATTACCCTTTCATTAATATAGATGAGGCCTGGTGCATGGGTAGGGGCTGGTTGGCTTGCCCTGAGGGCTGTTCTGGATCAGGGTGGGGTTCCCTTGGGAGGTGAGGCAGCCTGGGTGAGGGGCCTGTGGTGGTTTGCAGGCCAGCCATGCCCCCATTGGTGTGGGGGTCCCCACTGGGGATGGTGCCGGCCTGGACAAGGGGCTGGAGCAGTTTGCAGGCCAGCCACGCCCCCATGAGGTGAGGGTCCCTGCTGGTGGGGTGTGGGCAGCCTGGGTGAGGGGCTGAGGGCTGTTTTCAGGCTGGCCACTCCCCCTTCACTGTGAGAGTTTCTGCTGGGTTGCCTAGCCAGCCTGGGAAAGGAGCTGAGTGTCCTTTGCAGGCTGGCCACACACCCTTCAGAATGGGGGTCCCCACTGGGAAGTGTGGCCAGCCTGGGTGAGGGGCTGAGCGCCATTTGCAGACCTTCCCTCGGTGGCTGGCCTAGGCAACAGCAACCCAAGCCTCCCTCTCGCTCTGGCTGGCTCTGTTGTGACCACCATCTTTGTCCTGCTAATTTACATACTCCTGATTGGCTGGTGGGCATTGTGAAGTGATGGTCAATTTACATATTTCTCTTTTATTAGTGTAAATTGCTGTATCAATTGAAAATGAAAGGAAATAAACCTATCAATGGGACAGTTTTTGGAGCCAAACATGTTAAGAAATGAAACCAATTTTACTTGTCAATGATGCTGAGATTGTCTTTTAGAATATTATTAAATTGCTTATGTTGTTCCATAAAGTCATTTAAACATAATTCATTATGTCATGTAGATATTAAAAATAATCTTACAGGTTTAGGTTTCTCTTCAAAACAAAAGCCTTTTTTGCCTCCTGATTACAAAAGTAATGCTCACTGAACAAATTTAAAACACAGAAAAGCCCCAAGAAAAAATGAAAAATCCCTTATATTTGTAGTACTCAAAGATAACATCTGCAAACATTTTGGTGTACACAATGTAAGTTAAAAATATCTTAGTACTTAATGCTTCTACCATAACTTAAGAATTTGAGGAAATTAGGTGAATAAAGCTGACATTCTGTTTGTACATTAAACACAAATGTGTGAATCTAAAATATCAGAGAGTTAGAATTAAGGAGGCAGGAGGGGAATTATTTAAATGGAACTCACTGTGTAGGCAATGTGCTACATGAGGGCAACTTTTTTGCCCACTCCACAAGGGTCTGTGGCCAAATGAGTGGAGTTTGTTAGTAATCCTTGTTACAAATGAAAAAATAAAAATAGGTGAATAGAAATTGAAAGTTGGAATTTGGCTGTCTTGTTCTAATTATGTGATCATCTTTTTTTCCTATATAGCCTCCCTCCATTTTCATCTTAGCATTTTTTAGGCTTTAAATAAAGCTAAGATGTTTCAAATTTGATGTATTTTTCTGTAATAATGGACAAAAATAGCATAAGATGTGGGGAGGTAGAACCTAAACTGAGGGAGGGCAAAAACCGAATGGAAACAGAAAATTCAAACCCTCTAGCAGAATGCAGCTAGGAAGAATGGAATTTAAACACTGAAACTATCCATCTGCTAGGCAGCTGAGCATCTGTCTTCACAGAGTCTGTCACAGAAATGGCAGAGGAAACAGGAAGACAAACCCTAAGTAGACTGAGCATAAATTCTTATCACTATGATATGTACATTTTTAGTAATCCAGTATGTGCAATCCATCTTTAAATAAGTTATTTCTTTTCTTAGGAGTTATAAAATTGTTTTCTGAAAAGAACATCACTTTTGGAGGTTTAGATTTTCTATTTTATCACTGAACATTTAGATTTTCTATTTTCTATTTTATCACTAAACATTTTGTTAAATTACAGATTAGGGATTTTCAGTGATACTGAGAGTGTCATGTTAGCATTTGTTGTTGCTTTTCTTTTTGTCAATATTCAAGGGGTATATGGCACTTTAATCTTTGACCTTCAAATATCAAGTGTTCTGAATTTGTTTAAACAAAATATTTAAATTTTAAAATGACCAGACATTTTAAAGCATTTGAAATTTAAAAAAGGAAAGAGCTTAAAAGAGTCTCTATTTTATTTAGTCCTAAAATGCCTTGTAATTACTAACATTTGTACTGTACAATTCTGGTTTACAAAGCACTTGTATGTCCATTTTCCCCTGTGATTCTTATTGTCTTATTAGCATTTTTTTCTCTCAAGTTGAAAATTAAGACAGAGCACTGTCCAGTCAGTGATTATAGAACAATCTTTTGTTTTTCCTAACGAAAAAGCTGCTATCTAGTCATCATTTAGAAAAAGTGGGAAAGTAGGACAGCAGGAAAGACATCTCCAAATCTCATAATAACCAGTGTTAATGTTAGTATGATTCTTTCTCATCTTTTTTTTTTTTTTACATTTTATTTATTTTTAAAGATTTTTATTTATTTTTTAAATATATCTTATTGATTTTTAAAATGTTTTTATTTACTTATTTATTTATTTATTATTTTTTTAAATAAGTTTTTATTCATATTACAAATGTTCCTTCCCCCCCCCCCCCCACCATTGCTCTCCTCCACCAGGTTCCCACCCCACCCTCTGCCTTTTCCCCACTCCCCATTGTCCTCATCCATAGGTGCACAGTTTATGTTTAGTCTCTTCCCACATCCCCCTCTTCTCTTTTCACTCCCCTTCCATACCTCTGATTGTATTATATTCAACAGTTAATATTGTTCATCAGATTTTTTTTTTAATTTCCTTGGTTTTTAGATTCACTTGTTGATAGTTACATATTTGTTGTTCATAATTTTTATCTTTATTTACTTTCTCTTCTGAAAGAACCCCCTTCAGCAATTCATATAATTCTGGTTTGGTGTTGATGAACTCCTTTACCTTTTTTTTATTAGTGAAGCTATTTATCTGACCTTCCATTCTGAGTGATAGCTTTGCTGGATAGATTATCTTTGGCTGTAGGTTCTTACTATTCATCACCTTGAATATTTCTTGCCATTCCTGTCTGGCCTGCATGGTTTCTGTTGAGAAGTCAGCTGACAATCGTATAGATGCTCCTTTATAGGTAACTACCTTCTTTGCTCTTGCTGCTTTTAATATTCTCTGTTTGTCTTTTGCTCTTGGAATTTTAATTATGATGTGTCTTGATGTGGTCCTCTTTGGATTCCTTTTGTTTGGAGTTCTGCGCGCTTCCTGGACTTGTAAGTCTAATTCTTTCACCAGGTGGGGGAAGTTTTCTGTCACCTTTTCTTTCAGTATGTTTTTGATATCTTGCTCTCTCTCATCTTCTAAGACCCCCATAATTCTGATGTCGGTTCGCTTGAAGTTGTCCCAGAGGTTTCTTACATTATCTTCAATTTTCTGTATTCTCTTGCCTTCTTGCTTCTGTGGAGGAGTGTCTTCTGGCTCTTTATGTTACAAATCTTTGACTTGATTCTTGCGATCTTCCTTTTCTGTTTTTAGGACTCTGTATAATATTTTTTATTTCAGACAATGTATTCTTTATTTCTTGTTGATCCTTTATCATTTCTTGTTGATTCCTTATTAATTCTAGTTGATCTCTTTTCATATCCTCATAAGTCTTATCCATCTTTTCTAGGAAATTCTTGAAAAAAACCTTATTAAGCGTAGATTTGAACTCTATATCCAGCCGCTTTTTGTCCTCCATTCCTTTCGTTTGTGATCTATTTTGTTGTCGCATTTCGCAGCTACAGATGGGACGGGGTTTCAGGGTGGAGCCTACAGGCTTGGCTTCCGTCAGCCCCGCCCTATGCGGGTCCTTCAGTACTCGCTGCCAGCACCTCTGAGAGAAAGGTGCCCTCGATTTTCGCCTGCTGCCAAACAGTCTATGCTCTCCCCCAATGAGCCGGTATTGGGGTTCAGTTCAGTTGGAAGTGGAGTTGGAGGCGGCGTTCAGAGCAGTCTGGAGCCCCTGTCTCCTTCCCGCCAGTGCAATCCCGCGGCACAGCCGCCCGTCCCTTCTCTGCACGCACTGTGCGCGCCGCTGGGACCTCCTCTCGCCGCTCCCCTGAGGTTCCGCCTTTCAGCCCAGCTCCCTCTGTTTGAGCCTGGGTCCCCGGGGTCTGGCTTAGAACTGGGGTTCAGAGCAGTCGGAACTGGGGCCCAGCACAGTCGGAGTTTTATCTCCTTCCCACTAGGGAACGCCCACCAGGTACTCAGCCTCCCTCCTCTACGGCTCCGTCCTCTCCGCGTGCCGCGTGTCTCGGTACCTTAGGCTTTTCCAGCTCCTCCTTCTGGTTTTCTCCTTGCTTCTCGTTGTAGAATTTCCAGTCAGTCGACTTTCCTGTAGTTCCAGGTAATGTCCATTTTATATTTTAGTTGTATTTTATTAAAATTGTTGTGTGCGGCTGCGGCTAGGTGTTTACCTGGGCACAGCCATCTTGGATCCTCTCTCTCATCTTTTTTATTTGTGTTTTTTTTCCCTTTTGGTCTTCTTTTTTATTTATATATTTTTTGCACAGTTTGTCCTAAGGATGCAATATTTGTGTTCTTTGAAAATTCACATCTTAAGCATTTCTGATGATAAACTGCTCTTAAGCTTTTTTAAGGGGGGTACTGTTTTAATAAAATGTTCATTTACTTAAGGTAAAATATTTTATCCTAGGATCTATATATATATATGTGTATATATTTATAGCTCTAGCTCTAGTTCTATCTATATATATAGTGGGTAAGAGCATGGACTCTGCTTGGGTTTAAAAATCTCATTTCTGCTTATAATCATATCTGTTGCATAGTAAACACTGTGTAAGTTAGTTAATCTTTTTAATCAGGGACTATAATTACACTGCAGACAAAAAATTAGTAAGGATATAGAAAATGAAAAACTTAACCTCAAAAACCCCAACAAAAAAAGGGTAATTTGCATATTATCCTTTTATTATAGGATAATTTTATTCTATATAATTAAAGGGTAATATGCAAATAGACCAAATAGCAGAACACCTGAACCAATCAAAGCGTAATATGCTAATCATATGCTAAGACTGTTCAATCACTCACTATGACATTCACTGACCACCATGGGGCAGGTGCTCCAACTGGTAGGTTAGCTTGCTGCTGGGGTCGGGCCAAATGGGACTGAGCCAGATGGGCCAGACATGCCTTGGAGCCTTCCCACAGTCTCTCCCCGGCCTGATTGTGCACCAGTGGGGTCCCTCATCCTGGCCTGCGCCCTCTTGAAATCTGGGACCCATTGGGGGATGTGGGAGAGTCAGTTTCAGCTCGATCCCGCAGACTACTCCCCTTGGGAGGGTGCCAGACATAGGGCTCATGGTTGGTAAGGGCTGCTGCAGCAGCGCCCGAGGCAGGCACAGTGGGGCCGGGATGAGCGGGAGCTGCAGGTAGGAGTTACAGGCAGCGTTGGACTGCGGGTTTGGCCTGATCCCTGCAGGCCATGCAGAGGGACTCCCACCGTACACGAATTTGTGTACTAGGCCTCTAGTATAGAATAACATACCCAGTATGGACAGACCATGCATGATCCATTTGTTGCATTATAAAGTAAGCCTCAACAAAGCAAAGGATTGAAGTCATTCACAGTGTTCTATGACCATAATGGAATTAAGTTAGAAGTCAATAACAAAAGGTGAGAAAATCTTTTAAGTTGAACAGTGCACTCCTAAATAAGTTACAAAGCAATTAGACATTATTTTGATTCAATATTAACAGAAATATGTCATGTTAAAATTTGGGATACAGTTAATTCTATACTTAGAGGAAAGGTTACAGCTTTAAGTACAGGCCGTCCTCAGGTTACGTCGGACTTGACATACTTCATTTCGTGGTTAGGTCGCCATCTCCCATCTATGTATATAAAAGCCTGATATGCAAAGTGTTCCTTTGGGATTGGAAGTTTGATCGCTTGCTATGATGTGTACTGACCACCAGGGGGAGGTGTGGAATGATGGAAGGCCCCTGCCAGCATCTGGCAGCTGGGGAAGGACAGCCCCAGCCAGCAGCTGGCAGCCACTAGGGACCCTACCCATGCACAAATTTTGTGCACTGGACCTGTATTTTTTAAAAATTCTGTCCTTTCGACGTATGTACATGTGTGCTTTATGTTTTTTATTATTTACCACAAGTAAAGGTCAGGAATTATATTTTTTAAAAATTTTTTTTACTGTTTCACTTCATTACTGCTTATATGTGCTCCATTTGAGTGATATAGGTGCTTATGTAGGTGGGTTCCAACTTAAGGTGAAAATAGCATTACGTTGCACTGTAGGAATGGATCTCTGACACAACACAACTGTATTAGGAAAGTAGAAAGCCCAAAACCAACAGTTTATCCATTGTAAGAAATTAAAATGATTGGGATTTCCTCTTTCTCTAGTTTGATTGGAGGGAATGTGGATAAATTTAAGTTTTTACATCAAATTCTGTTTTTAACAAGACAGGACGAAAGGTATGATTGATAGAAATCAGTTTACTTTGCTTCCCTATTAATGTGTTTGAACTTTCCCAACCCCCCAAGCTTGATTCCTAGTTTACTTGGTTTTTAGGAGGCTTTATTTTAGTACCCTTTATGAACTTTAACTTTTAAAAAAAATAATATATGGTTAAGTGGGTCGGCCTCCCAGTTACCTGAGGTGGACAGTCTTGGTGTAGCCCTTTGTGGGCTGTGTGTGCAGTCTTGTTGTTAAGCCTTGCTTGTTGTTGGTATCACTGGGAAGCATTGATCTCCAAGCCAATTGGCTATGAGGATCAGAAGTGTCTCAGCTAGGAGGGTTTCTGTATTCCACTTGGATGGTGCGGGATGGCACAGACAAGCCTTGGTGAATCCTTCAAGATTGGTTGCAGGTGCGCACCTCTTTGGTATAGGCGTAGACAAGCTTTGGATTCCTGTCTGTCCCTCCCTAGGAGAGTCCTATTCGCGGCAAACGAGAAAGCTAGCCACTGGAAGGGTTTCTGTGTTCTGCTTGGATGGGGCAGAATCTCGGGGTGGTGCAGACAAGCTTTAGTCAGCCCCTCCATACGAGGGTCTGATTTCTGAGTCCCGCAGTAATGGCCGCTGGCTTCACACACCTCTGAGAGATCTCTGCCCACAGCCTGATACCCTGTTTCCCCGAAAAAAGACAGTGTCTTATATTAATTTTTGCTCCCAAAGATGCACTAGGTCTTATTTTTAGGGATGTCTTATTTTTCCATAAAGAATACGGTACACATTTATTGTTAAAGGAAAATAAAGGAAATTCATTATCTGTATACGGTACGGTAGTATGGTAGTTGTCAACACAAACCAGACAAACTGTGAATCCTACAGTATCAAGAATTTACTCATTTATTCAATGACAATCATCATGACATCATCTTCTGGAACATCATCATAACAATCCAATTCCTGAATTTCCTGGTGAATTTCTTGTGACTCCATTTCTTTCAGAATCAGTGGACCAAATCTCTCTGTTTAGCAATAGCACTGTCTTTAAATGAGTACTTCTTGTCAAGGTAGCCTGCTCGTAGTGCGTTTGCAATGCAACTGTCAGTGATTTTTCTCCCATGAATTCTTCACCCAAGTCACAACTTCTTGCAGTTTAGGTTTCACAA
Source organism: Nyctalus aviator (assembly GCA_036971965.1). Classification (NCBI taxonomy): domain Eukaryota; kingdom Metazoa; phylum Chordata; class Mammalia; order Chiroptera; family Vespertilionidae; genus Nyctalus; species Nyctalus aviator. The sequence goes on along the minus strand of CM072933.1, from coordinate 52,081,147 downwards.
AAGTTTGAGACAGAGCCTAGGGAGGTCTTATTTTCGGAGGATGTCTTATTTTCGGGGAAACAAGGATAGTCTGGCCTCTCCCTGTCTGGGGCCGTCTATCAGCACTAGGGTGGTTCTGTTTTCCTCCCAAACAAGAAAGCCAGCTGCGCATTAGCTGCCCGCCCTCTCCGCGCAGCGAGTAAGCTGGTAGTGAACTCGCCCGCCCTCTTAGTGCTCCGCAAGCAAGCCGGCAGCAAAGTCTGCAGCCGCCTTTTCACGCGCGCAGTTCACCGCACCTTCACAGTTCCTGAAGTTCAGCGCGCCTTCTCTCTCCTTCTCAGCCAGCGGTCTGGCGCTTCAGGGTGATGGTTCCCCTGTTTTCCAGTTCTAAATTCAAATTTGTTGTGGTAGGCGGCATTGGGGTGTCTACCCTATGCCGCCATCTTGGTTTCTGTATTACACTGTTTTAATAAAGAAGAAAAACATGATCATCTCAATTTGTGACAAAAAAAAAAAAATACTAGAAATGATTCAGTAACCATTTCTGATGAAGTTTAGGAAAAGAATAAAAATTCCTTAACCTGATAAGGGGTAAAATTATTTGAGGCATATTATAGACCCAATTGTTAAATATTTTTCATACAAAAAGAACAAAAATCATTTTTAATGCTACTGTTCAACATTTAACTGGAGGCCCCAGCCAATGCAATAAGGGATGCTGAAAAAAATAAAGTATAAATATCTGAAAGAGAAAGTCAAATTTGTACTCTGCATATGCTCTTCATAGAGCATATAATCTATCTTGAAAAACACAAGTGAATCAGTTGACAAACTTCAGAAACGAAAAGTAAAAGTCGAGTAAAAGAAGGGTATATACATGGTGAAGGAAGATACTAGTAGGTTCCCTGTGCCCCAGGATAGCCATTCAATTTAAGAGGTACCATCATTGTTGGCTACATTAGATAAACGCCTTTTGATCCTGCCCTGTTGGCAGTTTCCTGTCCCAGACATGCCTGAGAGAGCTCTGATTTCCTGCTCGCTCAACAGGAGTCAAGTGTTTGAAGGCTAACACAAGGCTGATTGCTTCATGACTGCCCAAATAGCTAAAACGATTCCCTCCGGTGCCCAGCTCACCCTGCTTTAAAAAATGTGGTTTGGACAGCATTCTTTGAAAGAATGTATCCATGAGTTCTCTGGGAGCCTGGAGGCCCAGCCCTTAGTGTCCTGCAAAGATTCAAATAAGGAAAGTAGAAGGGGGTTCTCCTAAAAATAACTTAGAAAAATGTAATAACGTGCTTGCAGTAAACAATTCAGACAGTACAGAAAAGCAGATGTTCCTCCTGTTGCTCTCTTCGCAGTTTACTTCTCATTGGTAACCACTGTTGCTACGTTATGTACCCTTAAAACTATGCTTCCATTCTCTGCGTTTCATATTAATGGTATCTTGCATTTGGTGTGACAGTTTGTCTTTTCCACGAAACGTTTTCTGTATATTCCTCTTTTTAACCTCACACTGAGTTTTGCTTCCCTTAAGACTCTGTGTAATCTCTCTGCAGACCCTTTTCTCCCACTGCTCTTCAACCCCAGAAGCCCTTTCATTGGGCCTCTTTTTCTGAACGTCTTGCCCTCAAGAGTTCTTAAGTTTTTTTGGGCAATCTGTTCCCCCTTCTCAGACTACTGTTTTTAAATATAGAATGTTTTATATTTATATATATTTTTATTTTATATTTAAATATAAAATAAAGTACATTGGATTGCAAAGGAAACCACTGTATTCAAATCCAGCTATTAAAGTCATTACAATTTTTTGATATAGTAATATGTATGTTCTTTTATTAACTCATTAGTAACTCAGTGATGAGTTTTAACTGCCCTTTTTAAAAAATTCTCGCTCGGATATTTTTTCCATTGATTTCTAGAGAGAATGGAAGGGAGAAAGGAGGGGGAGATAGAAACATCGACATGAGAGAGACACATTGATTGGTTTGCCTCCTGCACGCACCCTTACAGGGGTTGGAGAACCTTGCAACCAAGGTACATGTGTGAAATCAAACCCACTACCTTCTGGTTCCCCGGCTGACACAGCAGAACCAGCTAGAGCTAACTGCCCTTTCTTAAAAATAATGATAAGCATACATAATACTGAGTTTTCTACAACAAATTAATTTATAATGGTAATATCCAATTTCTTTTGATTACAAAGTTACAGGTAGTACTAATATTACTGTGGGTTTTGCTTACTCTCATAATTAAGTAAATTTAAATTTTAGTTAGAGGCTAGTGAAACCAAAGAAATAATTCCCCCCCCCTCCTGAATTTAATGAGCCCTGCTGCAGCTGACACTTGATTTGCTCTAAAGGACACCGGTTCTTCTGCGCTCCTCTGGTGGTGGGCTTTTCTCTTCCAGTCCACCTCTGCTTTGAACCTGGAGATGGGGTACCTCCTCATCTCTCTTTGCTACTTCTCCAGCACTCTCCTTCCCACCTCATTTAATACCAAACAGAAACATGAGTTTGAATCTCCTGATCAGACGAGCACCTGCTACTGCTGCTCCTTGCAGTTTCCCAGGGAACCTTGACTGCTTCTCTCCTCCTGCTTCCTGTATCCCATAAGATTTTCTCTTATGTTGCTCTCTCCACTACTACTTTATTCTAAGTATTTTATTTATTTTATTTTATTTTATTTTATTGATTTTTTACAGAGAGGAAGGGAGAGGGATAGAAAGTCAGAAACATCGATGAGAGAGAAACATCGATCAGCCGCCTCTTGCACACTCCCTACCGGGGATGTGCCCACAACCAAGCCAAGGTACATGCCCTTGACCAGAATCGAACCTGGGACCCTTGAGTCTGCAGGCCAACGCTTTATCCACTGAGCCAAACCGGTTTCATCTATTCTAAGTCTTGATAATTAGCCTCATCATCCAGTTGGGTACTACTTCCAACTGCCTATATGGCCTCTTGGATTCTTGACCTTCTCCAGTGTTTTCCGCTCCCCTTTTGATTAAAGCACTTAATCCATTTACATTTAATTATTCACAGTTATGTACTTATTTCCATTTTATAATTCACATTTTTAATCTTTTATTTTCTTCTTTTTTTACTCTATTTTTATTGTTGACATTTAAGGCGTCCCCATTTTCTCCTCTTTTGCCCACCTCCACCCAGCCCTCATCTGGCCCTTTCCCTCTGACCGTCACCACACTGTTGGGTGTGTCTATGGTTATGCATAGATGTTCTTTGGCTTATAATACTGGTTTGGTGGTGGTGAACTTTAGCTTTTTCTTGTCTGAGAAGCTTACTATTTGTCCTTTTGATTCTAAAAGCTTTGCTGGGTAGAGTAATCTTGATTGTAGGTCCTTGTTTTTAATCACTTTGAATATTTTTTTGCCAATCCCTTTTGCCTGCAAAGTTTCTGTTGAGAAATCAGCCGACAGTCTTACGGGAGCTTTTTTGTAGGTAGCTAACTGCTCTTAATATTCTCTTTGTCTTTTGCTCTTGGAATTTTAATTATGATGTGTCTTGGTGTGGTCCTCTTTGGATTCCTTTTGTTTGGGGTTCTGTGCGCTTCCTGGACTTGTAGGTCTATTTCTTTCACCAGGTGGGGGAAGTTTTCTGTCACTATTTCTTTCAATGTGCTTTCGGTATCTTGCTCTCTGTCATTTTCTGTGACCCCCATAGTTCTGATGTTGGTTCGCTTGAAGTTGTCCCAGAGGTTTCTTACATTATCTTCAACTTTCTGGATTCTCTTGTCTTCTTCTGTGGAGGAGTATCTTTTGGCTCTTTATGTTCCAAATCTTTGACTTGATTCTTGCGATCTTCCATTCTTGTTTTTAGGACTCTGCATAATATTTTTTATTTCAGACAATGTATTCTTTATTTCTAGTTGATCCCTTTTCATATCCTCATAGGTCTCATTTATTTTATCGACCTTTTCTAGGAAATTCTTGAAAAACCTTATAAGCGTAGTTTTGAACTCTATATCCAGTTGCTTTTTGTCCTCCATTTCTTTCATTTATGATCTGTTTCCTTGTCTCAGCATTTTCCTTGGCTTCCCTGAGTTGGTAGCCTTAAAAGTCTCTGTGTTCAGCTTGGATGGGGCGGAGTTTCAGGGTGTAGCCCTCAGCTTTGGCTTCCATCAGCCACGCCCTATGAGGCTCCTGAGTCTCAGTATTCCTCAGGGTCCTTCAGTACTAGTTGCAAGCACCTCTGAGAGTAAGGTGCCCTCGAGTTTCGTGTGCTACCAAACAGTCTAGGCTCTCCCCGCAATGGGCCTGGAACTGGGGTTCAGTTCAGTTGGAAGTGGGGTTGGAAGTGGGGTTCAGAGCAGTTTGGAGCTTTTGTCTCCTTCCCGCTAGGGCAATCCAGTGGCACAGTCAACCGCCCGTTCGCTGCACGCAATGTGCGCGCCTCCAGGACTTCCTTTAGCTGCTCCCTTGGGTTTCCGCTAACAGCCCAGGCTCCCTCTATATGAGCCTGGGTCCCCAGGGTCTGGCCTAGATCTGGGGTTCAGCGCTGTCGGATCTGGGGCTCAGCACAGTCCGGAGCTTTTATCTCCTTCCCGCTAGGGAACGCTAGCCAGGCACTCAGCCTCCCCCTCCTCTCCTGCTCCGTCCTCTCCACGCGCGCAACGTGTCTCCGTACCTCAGGCTTTTACAGCTCCTCTGCTTTTCCTTCTGGTTTTCTCTTTCCTTCTCGTTGTAGAATTTCCAGTCAGTTGACTTTCCTGTAGTTTTGAGTAATGTCCATTTTGTATTTTAGTTGTATTTTATTGAAATTGTTGTATGAGGCTGCAGTTAGATATTACCTATGCCACCATCTTGGATTCTCCCCCAGCCAGCGCCTTTCGCATTTTATGATGTATTTTGGTTTCATCTAATCTGCTGTTGATTCCCTCTAATGTGCTTGGGTTCATTTGTTTGGAACTCTCTGTTTTTCCTGGACTCATGTATCTACGTCCTTCACCAGGTTAGGAAAATTTTCTGTCATCATTTTTTCACATAATTTGTCTTCTTCTAGTACCTTTATGATGGGAATCTTGGTATACTTGATATTGTCTCAGAGACCCCTTAAATTATTGTCATTAAAAAATTTTTTCTTGTTTTTTTTCCTGTTCTGATTTTGTGTTTTCTTCAAAATTTCTGATTTGTACCTTGGCTTCATCTAATCTGTTAATTCCTTCAAATGGTGCGTGAGTGCACGCACAGGTGCGCGCGCGCGCGCGCACACACACACACACACACACACACATTATTGATTTCAGAGAGGAACTGAGAGGGGGAGAGATGTAGAAACATCAGTGATGAGAAAGAATCATTGATGGGCTGCCTCCTGCACATCTCCTACTAGGGATCGAGTCTGAAACCCTGGCATGTGCTCTGACCAGGAATCAAACCGTGACCTCCTGGTTCATCCACTGAGCCACACAGGCTTGGCCCTTCTAATCTATTCTTCATTTTAGTTACTGTAGTCTTTATTTCTGAATGTTTCTTTTTCATGTTTCTATCTCCATTTATATGTTTTCTGTCTCTTTTTGAAGTTGTCACTTGGATCATTGAGCATCCTCACAAGTAGTGTTTTGAACTCTGCATCTGGTAGATTGCTTGTCTCCATTTTGTTTAGTTCTTTTTCTGGAGTTTTGTTCTGTTCTTTCATTTGGGACATGCTTCTTTGTCTCCTCATTTAACTGCCTCCCTGGGTTACTGTTTAGGTAGAGCTGCTATGGCTTGGTGGAGTGGCTTTATGTAGTAAGTGTCCTGTGGAGCCCAGAGGTGCAGATTCCTTGGTTCCTGAGCCACGTGCTGCAGGGTATCCCTTGTATTAGTTGTGTGTGTGTCCCTGTTGTAAAGATTTAATCGCTGTTGGCCTGTCAAGGGCAGGGATTGACACTCAGGCTGATTGGTTGTGAGGCCTGGACATGACTGTAGGAAGGAGTTTTTGTGCAGGAGATGACCCTACAGAGCAGGATTTGCTTTAGCGGAATCTAGTGCCTGTCAAGTCTGCCCTTGGACTGTACTGTTGGTGGAGGTAGTTAGGTGAAGCTGTGGTCTGAAGCTGGCCACCAGGTGCGTTGTCTATGGCCTCTTAGTAGGTGCAGGCTAAGGTCAGCTGCTGCCTGTGCCCTGCCTGGGGCTTCTTGGTAGGAGCTACAAAGTTGTCGGCAGATGTGCTGGGGCAGGCTATGCTTTTAGTCCTGGGTTGGGGCTGCTTAGCAAAAGGCATGGGCCCATTGCTTGTGTTTTTGGGTTTCTGAACCTTTGAGAAATTTTAGGCAACTCTGCAGCATGAGCCAAGAAGACTGTTTGTATGGAAAAAGCCATTGGAAGCAGCTTAGGTGGGCCCACAAGTTGGGTGGGGCAGGGTCTCAGGGAATCACCAAGTTGGGGGCAAATGGTATTAGCTAAGCTGATAGAGATTCAGCTATTGTGCCCGCCTGCAGCTCTCTTGGGGGAGGACTAAACCAAGGGACAATGGCCTCTGCCAGCACTTCCTTGTGGCAGAAAGCTGCTCCTCGAGCCCTTTCCCTGAACCAGACATTCACTGCCTCCCCATAAGTCCTTGGTGCCTTTCTAGCTGCTTCCTAGCTCTGGAACTCAGTGCACGTAAATCAGTGCATGTAAATCAGTGCACGGACCCTTGAAGAGAATGGCCTGTGACTCCAGCAACCCTCAATTTCACTCAGCCACAATCCCTGCTGATTTTTACGGCCAGAAGTTAAAGGGACTTCTCTTCACAGCTCTGGAACCTGGGCTGGGGAGTCTGCTTTGCAGTGGGGTTCCTCGGGAGAGACCTCCACAGCTGAGATTGCCATCCTAAGTTTTAACTGCCAGACATGGGTGTGTGACCAGTTCATTTTGTATCTCCACCCCTCCTGTCAGTCTCAATGTGGCTTCTGTATATCCTTAGTTATAGGACTAGACCTAAGGTGGTTCTGAATGATGGATGCTCTGTAATTGAGTCATAAGTTTTACATGGTTGTGGGAGAAAACAAGTATAGCTTACTGGTGCTACCATTTTTACAAAATTTTTGTTGTTGTTTTTGTTGTTGTTGTTAATCCTCACCCAAGGATATTTTCCCCCTTGCTTTTTAGAGAGAGGTGGGGGGGTGGAGAGAGGAAGAGAAAGAAAGAAAGGAAGAGAAAGAGAGAGAGAAGAAAGAGGGAGAGAGAAACATCAATGTGAGAGAGATACATTGTTTCCCACATATGCCTTGACTGGAGCCAGAGATTGAACCTGCATCCTGGTATGTGCCTTTGACTGGAAATCGAACCCATGACCTTTTAGTTTGTGGTGCTGACACTCTAACCACTGAGCAACAGCAGCTAGGGCCAGCACCATCATCTTGACCAGAAGACCCTGTATTCATTTACTAGTGGTTATAGGTTGCTTCTGTTTTTTTTTTTAATCTATTTTGAATAATGGTGCAGTGAACATGGTTGTGCAAGTATCTCTTTGAGGTCTGTTTTCACTTCTTTTGAATATATACCCAGAAGTAAAATTGATGGATCATATGGTTTTATTGTTAATTTTTTTAGGAACTTCTGTATTGTTTTACATAGAAACTACACCATTTTTTAATTCTACTAACAATGTGTAGTTTTTAATTTCTTCACGTCCTTTAAACAGTATTTTTTATTTTTCTGATAATGGTCAGTTTAACATATTAAATGGTATCTTGTAGTGGCTTTGATTTGAATCTCACTGATGTTAGCAATGTTGACCATCTTCTATATATATAAAAGGCTAATATGCTAAGTGTCCAACCGTCTGACCAGATGCTATGATGTGCACTGACCAGCAGGGGGCAGATGCTCAACATAGGTGGAAACATTTTGCACTTTAACTAAAGGTCTATGAAGCATTTTCCCATGCCTCATCTCATTTGATCCTCACAAAAGTCCTGGAGTAGGTAGATAGGAGACTCAGTGGAATCCTATTTTCTTTTCATTAGCCAGAAAATGGAGATTTAGAAAGCTTAGAAACTTGACCTGACTGAAAAGAAGTAAGAAATGGTGGACCTTGAAAATGACTTCAGGTTTTCTCACTGGGCAGAATATTGTCAAACACTGCTGCAGTTAAATATTTTACCCTTTGTCCTCCCTGTGTGATCTACAATAATAATCTGCTTTGTGTTGATATTTACTGCTATGTCGCTGACAATTACCTGAAAGAGAAGTTGGAGTGCTCACTGGGCTGGGAAAAGTTTAGCTACATCAGAAAGCAGGTCTAATTAAGCAAGTTTATTCTATATCTATAAAAGGCTAAGTTGACTTGTGTATGCGTAATACGTATAAAGCTCTCACTGGCACCAAACACATGCATGTGTTTCGATCTGTCATTGTCAATCGTGAATTTGGTTGACACGTTATAGAGAAAGGGTGAATAGCAATATTAAAATATTTCTTCTGATTAATTTCCTTTCAATGTGCATGAATTCATGCACTGGGCCACTAGTCTTTCATATGGTGGCTGGCTATTTCTTTATAGGCATACCTCATCTTACTGTGCTTCACTTAATTGTGTTTTATAGATACAGTGTGGGTTTTCAAAAATGTTTTTGATTTTTCAGAGTGAGGAAGAGAGGGAGAAACATAAGTGAGAAAATCATTGATTGGCTCCTTCTTGCATGCCCCCTACTGGGGATAGAGCCTAAAACTAGGCATGTGTCCTGACTGGGAATGGAACTGTGACCTCCTGGTTCATAAGTCAGTGCTCAAACACTGAGCCAAATCAGCTGGGCAGATACTGTGGTGTTTTTTTTGTTTTGTTTTGTTTTGTTTTTACAAATTATAAAGGTTTGTGGTAACCTTGCATTAAGCAAGTCTGTCAACATCATTTTTCCAACAGCTCATGTGATGAGTTAGCACTTTATAGCAATAAATAATTTTTAAATTAAGGTATGTATATTATTTTTTAGACAATACAATTGTACACGTAACAGGCTACAGTGTAGTGTAGACCTAGATTTTTATGAACTGGGAAACAAAAATATTTGTTTTATTGCAATGCTCTGATCGAATCTGCAGTGTCTCCAAGTTTGCCTATATCTTTGAAGAAATGTTTATTCAGGCCTTTGCCCATTTTTTATTCAGATTGTGGTGTTATTGAGTTATAGGAATTATTTGTACATTCTGGTTATTAATACACTAGAGAAGTGGTCGGCAAACCATGACTGAAAAGAAGTAAGAATTATTATAGGTTACATGTTAACTGTAATTGTAACATAAAAAAGCCACATGTGACTCTTTGGCCCCTTGAGTATGGCTCTTCACATGCGGGCACACAAATATAGTGCAATTGAAACTTCATGGCCCATGGGCAGACGTTGGTTTTTGGCCTGGGTGAGTCTATTTAGAAGTGGCGTTAGAACACTTATGAGGCCAAAGAGCTGCATGTGGCTCGAGAGCCGTGGTTTGCCGACCACAGCACCAGAGGCCCGATGCACGAAATTCGGGCAAGGAGCTTAACCCTTGCCGCCCTGGCAGCAGCCTGTGCCTCAGCCCCTGCGGTGCTGCAGCTTAATCTGGAAGGTCGTCGAGTCTGATTAGCATATTACACTTTTATTATAGATTATCCAGTATATGGTTTGCAAATACTTTGTTTCATTCCGAAGATTGCCTTTTCACTCTGTTGATTCTTTCCTTTATTGCACAAATGATTGTAAGTTTTGATATAGTCCCATTTGTCTATTTTTAGTTTTTTTTTGTTTTGTTTTATTTTATTTTGTTTTTGGCCTGTGCTTTTAGTGTCCTACCAAGAAATTATTCTAGTGTCATAAATTTTCCTCCCATATTTTCTTCTAGCTTTATAGTTTCAGGTCTTTTGTTTAAGACTTTAATTCATTTTGAGTTAATTTTATGTAAGGTATATGAAAGAAGTTGGTCCTTTATTCTATTTTTCTATTACCATTTGCTGAAAAGATTATCCTTTCCCTGTTTTGTGGTACTGGCTCTCGTATTGAAGATCATTTGACTATATAGGCAATGGTTTATTTCTGGTCTTCATTCTGTTCACTGGCCTATTTGTCTTTATGCTGGATTAATATTGTTTTGTAATATGTTTTAAAAATCAGAAAATGGGCCTCAGCTTTGTTCTTTCTCAAAATTGTTTTGGCTATTCAGTGTCCTTTGAGGTGACACATGAATTTTAAGATTATTTTTCCATTTGTGCAAAAATGCCATTAGGATTTTCATAAGGATTGTATTCAATCTGTAGAATAGTTTGGGCAGTATGGACATTTTAACAATATTAAACCTTTCAATCCGTGAACACAGGATGTTTTTTCATTTATTTGTGTTTTCTTTAGTTTTTTGTGTGTTTTTTTTGAGGGGGGCCAGTGCTTTTAGTTTTCAGTGTACATGTCTTTCATGTCCTTGGTTAACTTTATTCCTAAGGAGTGTACTCATTTTTTTATTATAAAACTTTTTAATGTTACAATTACAGTTAACATGTAATCTATAATAATAAAAATATAATATGCTAATTAGATTGGATGTCCTACTGGATGACCTTCTGGACAAAGTTGGGGCTGCGAGGGCCTAGGTGATCACTGTGGTGGGCGGGGCTGAGGCAGAGGCAGCCACAGAGTGGGGGCTGAGTCCTTTGCACAAATTTTGTGCATTGGCCCTCTAGTCCTATATAATAAAGCGCTAATATGCAAATTGACCCTCACACTGTCTCACAAGATGGCTGTCCCCATGTGGTCAATGATGGCCACCACAAGATGGCTGGGAAGGGATGGTAGTTGGAGGGTACCAGACCTGCAAGGGAGGGCAGTTAGGGGCGATCAGGCCTGCAGGGGAGGGCAGTTGGGGGCAATCAGGCTTGCAGGGGCCATTTGGGGATGACCAGGCCTGGAAGGGAGGGCAGTTGGGGGCAACTGGGCCAGCAGCAAAGCAGTTAGGCATTGATCAGGCCAGCAGAGGAGTGGTTAAGGGGTGATCATGGTGGCAGGCAGGCAAGTGGTTGGGAACCAGCAGTCCTCAATTGTCTTTTATTAATTTTTTTATAGAGAGGAAGGGAGAGGGATAGAAAGCTAGAAACATGGATGAGAGACAAACATCGACCACCGGGGATATGCCCTCAACCAATGTACATGCCCTTGACCGGAATCAAACCCGGGACCCTTCAGTCCACAGACGGACGCTCTATCCACTGAGCCAAACTGGCTTTGGCGAGCAGTCCTCAATTGTGAGAGGGGTGATCAACTATCAGTTTAGGCCCGATCCCAGAGGTGAGGTCCCAGATTGGAGAGAGTGCAGGTTGGGCTGAGGGACACACTCCCCGCGCCCCCCCCACCCCCCGTGCATGAATTTTGTGCACCACATCTCTAGTTTATATATAAAAGGCTAATTAAACAGCCAGCCAACTGGCTGGTGGTATGGCTCGCACTGACCATTGGGGAAAATGCTCAACACAGATACTGCTGAGAGACAGCAACTATGCAGAGTACCCTCTTTCATTCCAGGACCCCCAGGGGATGTTGGGACTGCTGGTTTTACTCTGATTCCCACAGGCCAGGCTGAGGGACCTCACCTGCTGGAGGGACCCTGCTCACTCCGCCGACTTTGAGCCCCAACTCTACCCCAAGTGCGGCTGGCCAGGGAGGGACTGCAGGATGTCTGGCCCGTCTCGCCCAGCCCTGCCCCGCCGGCCACCCTCTGATTAATTTCCTTTTAATGTGTGTGAAGCCACGCACCAGGCCTCTGCTGTTATATATTTTCAGGTGTGCAGCGTAATTATAAGGTATGTACGTAACTTGTGAGGTGACTCCCCAATAAGTCTAGTACTAACCTGGCACCATACATAGATATTATCTTATTGGTTATATTCCCTACAGTGGCCCAACGCACGAAATTCGTGCACATTAAAAGGGGTTAATTAGAAGAAATAATTTAATATTGCTATTTGCCCTTTCTCTATAATAGAAGTGTCAGAGATGAAAGAAAATTAGTAAAATGTATATAAAAACCTTCCTCCTGTCAGTCTGGGGTATACCACGGGACCCAGAGTCAAGTTCCTGCCCACCCACATGCACCTCAAAATCCCTACCCTCCCTCCATTGGGTTAGATCCAGACCTGGTCAGTTCCACCCTTGTAAAGCCCTGCCGGGCAGGGGACGCAGCCTCAGGTCCCCTGCCTGGTGCCAGGATGGTTGGGGTGGCCTGAGATCCCCCAGCCCAGACCGAGGGGGGGGGGCGGGGGAGGGGAATGGCGCACAACCTCAGGTCCTCTGGCCTGGCACTGGGACAGGGGTATGGCCTCTAGACCCCTGTCAAGCCCCACCAGGCAGAGGGGCGTAGCCTCAGATCCCCTGGCCTGGTGCTGGGGCGGGGGGTGAGGTGCCGCCTGAGGATCCCCAGCCTGGTGCCAGGGTGAGGGGCACGGCTGAAATACCCTGTCAAGCCTCACCTGGTTTGGGGTGCAGCCTGAGGTCCCCTAGGCCAGCGCCAGGATAGGAAGTGCACCTTGAGGTTCCCCCATCAAGTCCTGCCAGCGCCGGGGCAGGGGTCATGGCTTGAGGTCCTCTGGCCTGGTGCTGGGGCAGCGGGCAAGGCCTGAGGTCCCTGTCAAGCCTTGCCGGGTGGGGGGGCATGGCCTGAGATCCCCTGTCAAGCCCCATGATGGGAGGGGGAGAGGGCGTAGCCTCAGGTCCCTGCTGATTGCTCGTTAAGGCTTCTTCAGGGAACTTGTCCCTGACCTGGCACTGGGGAAGCAGCCTGAAGTCCCCTAGCCCAGCACCAGGATGGGAAGCTCACCTTGAGGTATCCTGTCAAGCCCTGCCAGGTTGGGGGGCATGGCCTGAGATCCCCTGTCAAGCCCCATGATGGGAGAGGGGGAGAGGGCGTAGCCTCAGGTCCCTGCTGATTGCTCGTTAAGGCTTCTTCAGGGAACTTGGCCTCAGCTATGGGTGCAGCCATCTTTGTGATGGAGTGATGGTCAATTAGCATATTCCCTCTTTATTAGATAGGATGTTCTACTTTAGATCCCTTTTACTATTTTGTAACTACCAATTTGCACTTCTTAATCCCTTCACCTTTTTCAGCCAGCCTCCTAACTCCCTCCCATCTGGCAACTATCAGTTTGTTCTCTGTATCTATGTCTGTTTCTGTTTTGATTATTTTATTTTTCAGATTCTACTTATATATAAGTGGCTTTGTCTTAACTTATTTCACTTAGGATAATATCCTCTAGGTGATAGGATAAGATTTCTTTATTTTTTATGGCCAAGTATTATTATTATTATGCAATCATTTATTGAAGGACACTTAAACTGCATTCATATTTTGGGCATCATATATGAAACATCCTTCTTTGTCTCTTATTATATAAAGTCTATTTTGTCTGAATAAGTGTTGCTATCCCAGCTTCTTTTTTCCACTTCCATTTGTGTAAAAATCTTTTTCCAACCCTTTATTTTCAGTGTGTGTCTTTTGATCTGAAGGGAGTCTCCATTCAGCCACCCTTTGTCTTCTGAAGTGTTTATAATATATTTACATTTAATTGTTGATAGGTATGTGGTTATTGCCACTTTATTTTTTTTTTAAGAGATTAGTAGGCACTTACAAAGACTTGACTTTTTTTTTTTTAATGTATTTTATTGATTTTTTTACAGAGAGGAAAAGAGAGGGATAGAGAGTTAGAAACATCGATGAGAGAGAATCATCGATCAGCTGCCTCTTGCACACCCCGTACTGGGGATGTGCCTGCAACCAAGGTTCATGCCCTTGACTGGAATTGAACCTGGGACCCTTCAGTCCGCAGGCCGACACTCTATCCACTGAGCCAAACCAGTTTCGGCGCCACTTTATTCTTTATATTTTAAAATTTTTATTACTTTTTTTGGTCATCTTTAAGAAATCCCTTTAATATTTGTTATAAATACCAGTTTGGTGGTGATGAACCCCTTTGGCTGTTTTTTTGTCTGGCAGGCAGTTTATCTTTCCTTTGATTCTAAATAACAGCTTTAATGGTAGAGTAATCTTGGCTGTAGGTCCTTAGTCTTTGTCTTTAACATTTTGCCTTTTTTAATTATGATGGGTCTAGATTCACCTTGTTTGGAGCTCTCTGCTTTTAGGACTGTGTGTACATCTATTTCCTTTACCAGGTTAAGGAAGTTTTCTGTTATTATTTCTTCACATATGTTTCCAGTTCCTTAGTCTCTGGCTTCTCCTTCTGGTACCCCGATAGTGCAAATGTTGCTATGCTTGATATTGTCTCCGAGGCCCCTTAACTACTGTAATTTTTGTATTTTTTTCTTTTTTTCGTTGTTCCAATTGAGTGTTTTCTGCTACCTGTCTTTCAAATTGCTGACTCAGTCCTCGGGTTCGTCTAATCTATTGATTACTTCTAATGTATTCTTCATTTTGGTTACTATATTATTAATTTCTGAATGGTTCTTTTATGGTTTCTATCTCTGTATAAGTTCTCACACCTGTTCTCCCAAGTTCATTAAGCATCCTTATAAATATCTGGTAAATTGCATGCCTCCATTTTATTTAGATCTTTTCTGGAGTTTTGCTTTGTTCTTTCATTTGGGGTATGTTTCTTTGTTTCCTATTGTTGGATGCCTCTCTGTGCTTGTTTCTGTGTATTAGGTAGAGGTGCTACAGTCCTGGTAGAGTGGTCTAATGTAGTAGTTATTCAGTGGGGCCTACTGGTGCAGACTCCTTGGTTACCTGAGCCAGATGCTTCAGGAGTGTCCCTTGTGTGGGCTGTGTGGGCCCTTCTGGTATAGTTAAGCTTTGATTATTGTTGGCACATCAGTAGGTGGAATTGGCCTTTGGGCTGGCTGACTGCAAATTGACGGTGACTGGAATGGGGACCACCAATTGTGTTGAGGATGATCCCATGGAGTGATTCACTTCAGTGGGTCTACCCTTTGGAGGTGTGGTTTTTGGAGCTGATTGGGTGATGCTCTGTTATGGTTTGAAGCTTGCTGTCATGGTCCCGGGATCTCTTGGAATGGTCTCCAATGCAGGCCCATGTCAACTGCTGCCTGTGCCATCCCAGCCACCTCCTAGGAGCTAAAAGTGATCTGCTGTTTGTAGCTGTCTGCCCTGGATTTGGAGACACCTGGGAGAATCTACTGCTGCCACAGAGGGCAGCTGCCTCTTGGGCAGGGGTGCTTAGCAAGAGGTACAGGGTATACTGAGGCCAGCTGCTGCTTGTGTGGGTGTGTGGACCTTTGAGAGATTTTAGGAAAGTCCACAGTATGGGCCAAGGCTATCAACTTGTAAGAAACAACTATGAATGATGTTTGGGCTGGTGTGGGGTGCGTGGTTTGGGGTCCCAGGGTAGGCCGAGCAGTGTTAGCCAAGTTGATTTTGACTCAGATATGGCACCTATCTATGCCTGCCACCTGCGATGGTGGGGGTGGAACTCAACAAAGGAATAATGGCACCTGTCTACTTTCCTGCTGTGGCCAAAGCTACCACTCCCTGAAGCTGCTGCACCAGTGCTGGAGCTCAGAGCTAGTGAGTTTGTCAGTAAGTCTGTGGGCAGGCCTTGTAAGAGGATGCTTAAGTCTATAGCAGCCCTCCCTCATGGGATCCCTGCTGATGATCACAGCCAGATGACATGGGACTCTTCTTCCCAGCACTGGTGCTCTGGATTAAGGAGCCTGGTGTGGGACCGGGACCCCTGCTTCTCAAGAGTGCCTCTCTGCAACTGAGATATTCCTCCTGATTCTTTTTTTAATATATTTTACCTATTTTTTACAGAAAGGAAGGGAGAGGAAGAGAGAGCCAGAAACATTATGAGAGAGAAATATTGATCAGCTGCCTCCTGCACACTCCCCACTGGGGACGCGCCCACAACCAAGGCACATGCCCCTGATCGGAATCGAACCTGGGACTCCTGAGTCCATAGGCAGATGCTTTATCCACTGAGCCAAACTGGTTAGGGCTCTCTCCTGATTCTTGACTGCCACACATGCATGTGGGAATCTCTGCTCCTCCTACTAGTCTTGACATGGCTTCTTCTTTGTATTCTTATTCATAGGAGTTTTCTTTAGGGTTGTTGTATAAGTTGTAATAAAGTCATGGGAAGAGCAAAGCACAACGTTCACCTATTCCACCATCTTGACCAGAAGTCCAGTATTGTATTTTTTTTTTTATATATACTATTGTAAATGGGCTTATTTTTCATATCCTTTTCAGACTAGTGGCCTGGTGCATGAAATGCATGCACAGGGGGTGGGAGGTCCCTCAGCCTGGCTACACCCTCTCCAATCTGAGATCCCTCTTGCAATCTAGAACCAGTGGCTCCTAAGTGCTCACCTGCCTCCCCTGTTTTCCAGTTCTAAATTCAAATTTGTTGTGGTAGGCTGCATTTGGATGTCTACCCTATGCTGCCATCTTGGTTTCTCCGCTTGTAATTTTTCTTAAAAGGAACTTACCATTCTATTCTCACTAACAAAATATGTCATGCTTAGAATGTAGTATTCTCTTGTCTGAGAATACCACAAAGACAAAAGCAAAATTATTATTTTTTTCCTTTAAAAATCTTATCAATCTACAAATTATTTTTGACCTAAGGAGTGAGGTAGGTTTCAATTTTTTTTTTTTTTAAGCCAGATGCTTAGCCAGTGTTTCAAAGTCTTAATTGGATAATCAGTTTTTATTTGGTTGAAATATAATCTTCACCATCCTGTGAATGATATAAGGGTTAAAATTTATAAATAAAAACACGATCTAATGATTGCATTAAAAATTTCACACTTTAAAAATAGATGTAGCCCTAACCAGTTTGGATAGAGCGTCGGCTGATGGACTGAAAGGTCCCAGGTTTGGTTCTGGTCAAGGGCATGTACCTTGGTTGCAAGCACATCCCCAGTAGGGGCTGTGCAGGAGGCAGCTGATTGATGTTTTTCTCTCATCAAGGTTTCTCTCTATCCCCCTACCTTTTTCTCTGTAAAAAAGCAATAAAACATATTAAAATATAGATATAATCTCAATTGAGAGCACAACTATGTGAAGTAGAATAACTGATGTTGGATTAAAATTTAAAAAAAGAGAAAGGAATAATTAGCCCTGGCTGGTGTGGCTCAGTTGGTTGGAGCATCTTTCCATACATGGAAATATTGTGGTTTTGATTCTTGGTCAGGGCACATACCTAGGTTGAGGGTTTAATTTCTGGTCCAGGTGTGTACAGGAGGGAAGTGACAAATGATTCTTTCTCTCTCTAAAAATCAATAATATATCCTCAAATGAGGATTTAAAAAAAAAAAATGCCCAGCTGGCATGGCTTGATGGCTGAGTGTTGACCTGTGAACCAGGAGGTCATGGTCTGGTTCCTGTTAAGGCCATGTGCTGGGGTTGCAGGCTCGATCCCCAATGTAGGGTGTCCAGGAGGCAGCCAGTCAATGATTCTCTCTCATTGTTGATGTTTATCTCTCTCTCTGAAATCAATAAAAAATATTTTTAAAATAGATACAGTAAAACCTAACCTAATAATAGAGTAATATGCAAACTAACCACTCCACTACAAAAGCCACGCCCACAAGCAAATCAGAATGAGCACTCAAATTAACCCACCAAAGATGGTGGTTAATTTGCATACGCAAAGGGAGGGAGGAATGACGACTGAAGACAGCATAGAAGGAAGAGGGAGGGAAAGTGGAAAGCAAGAGGGCTGCGGCTGCTGGAGGGGAAAGCACTGGCAGCGGGTGCGGGGCCCGGCAGCGGGTGCGGGGCCCGGCAGCGGGTGCGGGGCCGGGCAGCGGTGGTGCATGCAGCTGTGGAGGTGGCAGAGGAGGAGAGACAGAAAGAGAAACATCGATGTAAGAGAGAACATTGATTGGTTCCCTCTTGCATGCACCCAACCAGGGCTGGGAGTTAAGCCTACAACTGAGGTACGTGCTACCAACCAGAATCGAACCCCAGGCCCTTTGGTCTGTGGGCTTATGCTCTAGCCACTGAGCCACATCGGTTAGAGCAATGATTTCTGATTATACATTTGCTCACTGACTGATTGTTGTTTGTTTTGTAAGACAGTTTTCAATTCATTTAAAATATAGAATAGTCAATTCTCTTAGTTCATTCAGGCTTCTGTTACAAAATACCATAAACTAGGTGGCTTATAAATAACAGAAGTTTACTTCTCACTGTCTGGAGTCTGAAAAGCCCAAGATCAGGATGCTGACAGTTTAGGTGTCTGGTGAGTGTCTGCTTCCTGATTCACAGATGGTATCTGCTGACTATATTCTCACAGGGCAGAAGGAGCAAGGGAATTCTCCTGCATCTCTTTAATAAAGGTTCCAGTCCCATTCATTAGAGCTCTACTCTGATGACCTAATCTGTCTCCTCCCAAAAGCTACACCTCCAAATCATCATCTTAGATGTCAGGATTTAACATGACTTTCTGGAGGGATCCAAACATATTGTCTATAGTAGTCAATTATATGTATGGGTGGTGTAGTAGTTGCCTATTGATGCTGTAAGGTAAATTTGTGCTATTCAAACTACAAAGTTTGTTGTTTGAACAGCACAAACTTTATTACCTTACACGTCAGTAGGTCAGAAGTCTAACACAGGTTTCATCAGGTATCGACGGAATTGCATTCCTATTCTGGAGGCTCTCTGGAGAATTTGACTCTTTGCCTTTTCTGGATTCTAGAGGCCAACCACAATCCTTGGCTCATAGCCTCCCTCCTCCTTATCTTCAGAATCAACAAGTTCTCATCTTTCTGACTCTTTGTCATTTGTTTCTCTTTCTAACCAGGGCTAGGAGAGGTTCTCTGCTTTTAATATCTCATGTGATTATATTCAGCCCAACAGGATAGTCTCCCCATTGAAAGACTTGTAATCTTTTTTTTTTAAATATATTTTATTGATTTTTTAATATATAGAGAGAGAGACAGAGAGTAAGAAACATCGATGAAAGAATCATCAATCAGCTGCCTCTTGCACACCCCCTACTGGGGATGTGCCCACAACCAAGGTACATGCCCTTGACCAGAATCGAACCTGGGACCTTTCAGTCCGCAGGCTGATGCTCTATCCACTGAGCCAAAGCGGTTTCGGCAAGACTTGTAATCTTATTTACATCTGCACAGTCTCTTTTTGAATTGTGTCAAGCAGGGCCAATATTGAATGAACCTGAGGAAGGATGGTGAAAGATTAAAGAAAATAAGACAATAGATATAGCTGGGGCCAGGTGGATCTCTGTGCCTGGATGAGGACACAGTGACACACAGCCTGTAAGCCAAAGCTTTATTTTGTAGTCAGATCACACAAAGCAAAACAAGGGAATGGTCAAGATGTTTACAATGTTCTTGTGAGTTTCAAATCTGCTTCTTTCCTGTTGTTGCAATTCTCTGAACTCTAGTAAGCTTTGTTTTGGCAGCACTTGCTGCAGCTGCTGCAGCCCACATCCCTTAGCTACCTAGGACTACAAGGTCAGACTATAAGGTAAGCTGACATACAACCATAGGCTTTGGCTATAATTATGCTAGAAGGGCTTTGCCCCCCAAGCTGGAACTTGTATGTGGCTTTGGCCACAAGAGGACTATGTCCTCTCATCGGTCCGAGGCTTGATCCTGTGCAAATACTGTAGCTGCTCTCCATAACTTTTGCTATACAGGGTAACATAGTCTCCTGTTCCAGGGGTTAGGGCATGGGTGCCTTTGAGGTGAGCATTATTCTGCTAACCACAGTTGGCTTCAGTCCGTTACATAAACATTAAACTGTTCATTTGTTTTGATAAATTTTGGTAAATATATGGACTGTTGTAGTCAAGTGGCAAGACTTGGAGTTGGGCCTGTTGTGGGTTAGCATAGTGACTTTAGGCAGTACGAAAATGCAAGATGCCTTTTGAGAGGTTAAATTGCTTTCTTACTGTTGGCATGGAGGAGGAGAGAAGGAAAGTGATCAGGTTACACATTCTTTGTTGCAGAGCCTACGTACACTTCAGGCTTGGAGCCTAGCTGGAGAGGCCGGAGTCTGCATTCTCCAGTCTCTTCATGCTGCCCTGCTTAGGGAGCAAGAAACAGACATTTTTCCCGAGAGGATCCCAAAAGAGAACTATTTTAACTTTTAAGTATTTATAAAAAGTTACATTTTATATTGCACTGAAACATAAATTCAACTCAAATTAATACCGGGAATCAAATTTAGAAAGCTTTTTAAATGTTATTTTGAGAAAAAATAACCTTCTTGGCATAAAATGACGAGTTGGACTGTTTGTATGTTTCAGAAACTTGGTGATAAAAAGTCTCCATTGCAGTAACAGTATTTCTTTTGTTCTGTTTCCTTGCTGTTCTTAGATAAAAGAGGATCTTAAAAAGGTTTTTCACGTAAACACTCATAAAAATCTCAGTGCCACATTATTAGTGTTAATTTGATCATTTTATGTTATTTTTTCCCAGTTCAGATGTAGTTAGAATATAATCCTTTAAAAAATTTTGGTTATTAAAATTTGAATGAAGGTTTAAGAAGCTTAAGCATTATTTGTAAATTTATACCTCTGTTAAACATTATCAGTCCATTAAAAAATACTAATGTTTTCCTCATTTGTATTACTGTTCATCAATTTGTATATTATCTTCTGGAGAAAGACACTATAATTAGTAATCAGATTTATATCATAGGAATAGAATCACATTTGTATCAATCTTTTTAGAACTTTGGGGGAAGGTATCATATTTTCTTTTTTTTAAAATGTATTTTATTGATTTTATACAGAGAGGAAGGGAGAGAGAGAGAGTTAGAAACATCGATGAGAGAGAGTCATTGGTCAGCTGCCTCTTGCACACCCCCTACTGGGGATATGCCCGCAACCAAGGTACATGCCCTTGACCGGAATCGAACCCGGGACCCTTCAGTCCCCAAGCTGACGCTCTATCCATTGAGCCAAGCCGGTCCCAGCAAGGTATCATATTTTCTAAACAATATTTGTCCCAACATACTTTTTTCAAAAAGAAAAGCTACAGCTTATAAAAATTTGTGGTTGGACATTTGGACTTGATGTTCTGTTTTGTCCTGTTCATACAGATTTTATTCTCTTTAGCTCACGAGTTTTAAATAATTTACATATTTTTGCTCAATAATAGAATAGTGGATTTTGGCTCAATAATATGATAGTATTGTGGTCCTAATCCTTTAGTCTTGTCTGTGCTTCTATTAATCCCTGCCTCCCCACTTCTTGTCTAGATCTTCTTGGTAGGTACAATCTAAGGCTTACTTTCTCCAGGAAGCCTCATTACTTTTATCTGGGCTCTTGGTTATTTCTTCCTTTTCTGTGCTTCTGTAGGGTTTATAATGCAACTTTGTATTGTTATTTTTCTTCCTAAGTATTTGTTCTCTATTTCTGATTTGATTTAAAATATTTACACTAGCTACCGTTAGTTTATCTCTAATATGCTAAGTACTGTGCCAATATCATGTATCTTTAAAATAACGTGGCAGGTAGGTTTTAGCCTGTAACGGGAGAGTGGAGGTTAGTTACACTGTGCTGGAGTGCCAGTCACATCCTTTTCTCTTAGGCTGCTAACACGTGCTGCATACCTCAAACAATTAGATTCTGAATAAGTATGGGTTGATTAGGTGACTCATACCTTGTTTGGTTTATTTTTTCTCTTAAAGTTGGTTTTGGGAAAGGGCAAGAGAATTGGAGCCTTTTTCATTTTTTAAAATGTCATTGTCAGGTACCATCATAGTCTTTTAAACTTCCATGTGTCTAAATATGGACCTTGTTCCAAAAAAATCGGTGTGGTTCTCTATATTGTAAAAAAATCCATGACTGCATGAAGCAGGGAAAGTTGTTTGAAAGTGACTGGGGGGGAATAGAGCGTGCTATTCTCTCTATAGGATGCTGTTATTTAAATCATTAAGTGAATAGATTTATTATTCAAAAACTACATACAGGTAAACCTCAAAGAAATGGGAAAATGGAGATAAGTCTCAAGATATGCTTTTTACTGAATCTTTAATTTGAACACTATGTTTGCTATTGTTTTCACATGAAAATCATAAGTTATATAGTGAAATTTGAGATACATTTTTGACACATTTTCTTAAGCATATTTTGACAATTTTGGTGTCTGTTTCTTATGATGCCAACTTTTTACTAGAAAACTATAATCTGTTTTACTGCTTTGCTTTTGCAGTTTCCTAACCTATGTTATTTTTATGTCTTTGCAAAAACCAAGTAATTGACTCATTTATCAGAGTTCCCATACTTGAAAAATCAATTTATCTTTTGCATGTTATCAATAAAACTATCATTTTAACCATTTTCTACATTATTTGATGTTATTGGTCTTGTCTGCTTTTTAAAATAAATATATAATGTGCTTTAATTATTTTAAGTGTTCATTGAGCCTTAGACTTAAGTCCTGGTACGAGTTTTACTTTTTAAAATACTTTACTTTTTATTATTTACTAGAGGCCTGGTGCATGAAATTCATACATGGGAGGGGTGTACCCACAGCCCAGCCTGCACCCTCTCCTATCTGAGATCCCTTGGGGGATGTCTGACTGCTGGTTTAGGCCTGATCCCAGCAATCAGGCCTAAATCGGCAGTCGGACATCCCTCTCACAGTCTGGTACTGCTGGCTTCTAACTGATTACCCCTAACTGCTTGGCCCCCTCCCCCGCGAAACCCCCCCTCCCCCCAGCCCTGTCGGTCTGGCCATCCCCAACTGGTCGCCCCTAACTGCCCACCCCTACCGACCTGGTTGCCCCATGCAGCCTGCTGTTCAGTTGTTTGGTCTTCCCTCACTAACTCTCCTCCTGGCCTTGTCACCCCACGCAGCCTGCTGCCTGGTCATACTGTTACTATGATGGTGTCCCGGGCAATTTGCATATTCATCTATTAGAATATACTAGAGGCCCGGTGCATGAAAATTTGTGCACTGGGGGCCCTCAACCGAGCCTGCCCCCCTCACAGTCCGGGAGCCCTCGGGATGTCCTACTGACACTTAGACCTGCTCTCCTCGGAGAGCGGGCTTAAGCCACAATCTGGCCTCCCTCTGTGGGAGGCAACTGGGCTGATCAGGGAAAGGCGTCGTCCCCATCACCTGTTGCTGCAGCCACTGCCAGTCACCAGAGCCACCAAGGTGCTCTCACCAGCACGGACTCCAGTCCCTTCACCAGGAAAAAACGACAACTTTCTTTAGGCATTTCAAGATGTCTCCTTCATAGGATATGACATTTCTTTCTTTTTTATCCTCACCTGAGGATATTTTTCCATCCATTTTGAGAGAGCATGGAAGAGAGAGGGAAAGACAGAGAGAAACATCAGTGTGAGAGGGACACTTTGGTTGCCTCCTGCATGAGCCCTGACTTGGGCCCAGCCAGGGAGGAGCCTGTGATCTAGATACATGCCCTTGACCAGAATCAAACCCAGACCCTATGGTCTGCAGGCCGAGGCTCTAATCACTAAGCCAAACTGGCTAGGGCAGGATATGACATTGCTTAGCCCTCCAGCAGCAGACCTTCGGTTTTTCCTCCAGGAGTGAGGTGGAAAATCCCTAGATCACCTTCTTGGATTCCTATTACTCAAGTTACCAAGAACACTGAGTGGCGTACCAGGAGCTTAGCCATAGATATCAGAAGAGGTGTTTCCTCTGCAGCTCACATGCAGAGGCAGGACTGCTGGTGCGCCGCTGGCAGGCCCTCTTCTCTCCAGGCCTCCCTGCAGCTGCAATGGCTGGCACACCCTCTTCTCTCCAGGCCTGCGCCATCCGTGGCTTGCCTCACCACACACAGTCCCCTCCCGTCCACTTGGCACGTACAGCCTCCTCCTGAGTGATTGTGACGGAACGGTATATACCGGACAATTTGCCTATTACATATATATATATATACACACACACATACACACACATATATATATTAGAGGCCCGGTGTGCAACATTCGTACATGGGCGGGGGCGGGGGGGGGGTGTGTGCCTTAGCCCGACTTGTGCCTTTGTGCAGTCCAGGAGCTCTCGGGAGATGTCCACATCCCTCTCACAGTCCGGGAGCCCTCGCTCCTTACTGCTCGGCTCACTGCTCTTTAGCGCTGCCGTAGAGGAAGAGGGGCCTCCAACCGCCTCTGTGCTTGCCAGTTGTGAGCCTGGCTTTTGGCTGAGCAGTGCCCCCCTGTGGGAGTGCATTGACCACCAGGGTACAGCTCCTGTGTTGAGTGTGTGTCCCCTGGTCGTCAGCATGCGTCATAGTGAACTGATCATCCTGCCGTTAGGTTGATTTGCATTTTAGGCTTTTATTATATAGGATGTGTGTGGGAAGTGAATTTTAAAAATATCAAAATTGCCCTGGCCAGTGTTGTTAAGTGGTTATAGCATAATTCCTTGCACTGAAGAGTCAGGTTTGATTTCTAGTGAAGGGTGCTTGTGGGAGTCAACCACTTGATGTGTCTTTCTCACTTCCATGTGCCCCCCCCCCCCATCCCCCTGCATCCCTCCCTTCCACTCTGAAAAGCAGTGGGGAAAATATTCTCAGATGAGGGTGAAAAACCAGCACATCAAAATTGACTTAAGCATAGAAATTTATGCCAGGATATGTGAAATATAAATGGAATCATGTATTTATAAGGTTTACTGTAAGCCTTTAGACTGAGTATTTTTAAGGAGCCTCTTCACTGGAACACAGCGGTTTTTTGTCTTTCTGTCTTCTAAGTATATTGAGATTTTGCACAATAATGTCTTTTTACTTAAACTTACACACCTCCATGGAGTTATCGTCATTACCTCATTTAAGGTTCCTTTGTAATTCTGATTGTAATGAAATTACAATTTGTATGAGCATTTCTTTAAGATTTGCTTCCATTCTTAGAAACTGTCAGCCCTTTGTGAGGAGGGAACCGGAGGGGCTCATTGTGCTGTTGGCCTACCCCAGCGCCGAGCATGCTCAGTAACGTGTGTGGCAGCTGCCGTGATCTATTTTTTACTTTTTTTAGTCGTCTTTATAAAAAGGGTTTGGTATTTATAAAATTTTTTAGAGGAAAAAATATATTAACCCAAAAGCAGAGCTGACTTCAATATTAGTTGTCTTACAGACAACTATGACTATTCCAATGTTTGGAAGATCTAGGAAACTAATGAATTTAAGAGTTGAAATTAACGTTGTAGCTATGTTTTCAACACCTTTACTTTGTATTTTTGTTACTGTGACTTAAGATGGTTATAATTATTTTTTTTGAAGGTTTGTCATCTTTATTTTACAGATGTGGGTACTGGAATTTAGAGCACTGAGGATACTTGCTCAGTTGTTAAACTCACGGTGGAGCAGTGTTTGGATCCTGATCTGCAAACTTCAGATCAGGTCTCTTCCCTATGGGTCTGGGGGGGTGAGGATTACCTGGTTGTACTTACTCTTGATCAAAAGAAGAAGCTAACCACTTCTGTTTGATTCAAGTGCTGAGAAACGAACACTGAGAACTTCATTAACTCTATCGCAGGTTGTCTGTGAAAGGAGGTTGTTAAACATTAGAGGCCAGTGCATGAATTTGTGCATGGGTGTGGTCCTTCAGCCTGGCTGGCGATCAGGACTGATGGGGCGGCCGGCTGTGGGGAGGCACTGCCGGAGGTTGGCTGTGGGAGCACACTGACCACCAGGGGGCAGCTCCTGCGTTAAGTGTCTGTTCCGACAGGGGACCTCAGGCCACAGCCCCGCCCAACGGGGCTTGACAGGGGACCTCAAGGTGTGCCCCTCACCCCCACCCAACTGCTGGGCCAGGGGACCTCAGGCTGCTCCCCTCACCCTGGGCTGGAGGTGCAGCCTCAGGTCCTCTGGCTCAGTGCCCAAGCGGGGGTTGGATGGGAGTGGGAGCGGAGCCTCAGGCCCCTGCTGATTGCTCGTTAAGACTTCTTATAGGAACTCAGCCTCAGCTGTGGGCACTACCCTCTTTGTGGTGGAGTGGTGGTCAATTTGCATATTCCCTCTTTATTATATGGGATTATGTAGGATACTTTAGGTAAGTGAGCTTTAATGAAATACCCAAGAGTGGAAATGCTTAATGTGCCTGACACATTATGGGTGCTCTATAAATATTAATATCATACTTTTGTAGATATAAGAAAACTTCAAGAGCAATTCTAAATTTAAAGGTGAATTTATTTTTCTTCTCAAATTAGTAATCAATATGTCAACATGGTAGAATACTTTAAAAAGAGAGTTGCCTAGTGGCTTTGGTGAAGGTGGTAGGTCATTAACCTTACTCTGAATTTGTGAGTTGGGTATATCATAGAAAGACTTGTGATATCCCTGCTTGGAGGGAAGAACTACCTAAAAAAAAACAAGGAGAGAGAGAACTCAGCAAATTCTTTAACCTGGAGGTTGTAAACTGGTGGCCCCACCTATGAGCTAGATTTGGTCTGCAGGCATATTATATTTTATTTACATTGTATTTTTAAAAATTAGTAGCAAATAATTAAAAAATAGATTTCACAAAAAGAAAGTCCAAATTTCTGGTTTGTCTTGAAAAACTGGAAGTTAGGCAGAAGAGAACAATATTTTGTTCCCAACTGTGGAACTCGGGGGAGCTGAGTGACCTTTGTTCTAATCTCCGGCCCTCCTGCTGTCTCCCTAATCCTAAAATGAGAGCTAATGGCTCTGTCAAAAGAGGGTAACCTAAAAATAGAGTCATTTGTGTCTTAGGAAAAATAAGAGAGCATGTAATTCTTGGTGAAAATAAAGAACATTTCTGCACATATCTGTCAAAAGGCCACACAGTTCAGGTTTTAAGAAAAAATGTATGGCAAGAATATGATTAATATGGTATGTGGAAAGACATGTAATGAAAAGCTTTAACTAGAACAGGAATTCAAAAGTCAACAGGGATTATTTTAAAATGAGAGTAAAACCAATGATGCTGTTGTGAGGAAAGCACTCATGAGTACATAGTAAGAAATTTCCTGGGCATAAAATCTCTTGCATATATTGAGTTACTTTAGAATGTTTAGAGAACAAAGAAATTAATATGTTTTGAGCACCAATCATTCAGAGAGAGTTTTTTTAAAAAATATATTAATATTTACCTGAGGATATTTTTTCTATTGATTTTTAGAGAGAGTAAAAGGGAGAGAAGAGGGGGGTGGGGAAAAAGAAACATAAATGCGAGAGAGACACACATCAACCGATCTTAGCCCCAACCGGGGCTGGGATTGAACCTGCAACCTTGACTGGGAATCATACCTGAGACACTTCAGTGTATGGGCCAACTGGGTCCCATGGTGCATCCCAGACTCTAACAGGAGAAAGCTAAGTGATATCTATTAGAATTTTTACTTTTTCTCCCTCTCTTAGTCTTTATCTTTTCATTGGATTGTTCCTCAGCAAATAATCTCTAGTATAGCTTTAGGTAAGAAAGTCATTTTCCATCCTGTAGCTTAGTAGTGACATGCAAAGGAGGTGGTTTACTTGAAGTACCTCCTCTCCTTCCCTTAGTGACTGAACCTGCTTCAAACACTATTCTACTTGTCACCACATTAATGTCTCAAAAACCATTCTTGTCAGTGTCTGATGGTCTCTGTGGTGCCTTGTCTCAGCCTGCATTGGTCTGCATGAAACTCGTACCTGCTGTGCTATGACTGCTACTTTCTCGTCCTTCTGCTCAGTCCAGGAGGTGGCTGAGGACATGCTGCACCAGGCATGCGGGTGGCCTCTTGTTCATTTAAGCACTTCTCCCTTAAGCCCTGTCTGTGTAAAATACATGTCTTAACTTGGGTTTTCTACCTTACATCCCGCATTTTTGGGGTAATTTATGAAAGGACAATAAATAGAATTTGGATAGTAAAGCTTAATCATGTAAAAGAATCTGAACTACATTAGGAATACGTCTTTCATCAATACTGCAGATACCAGTGCTTGACTATGATGGGAAAGAAAGGAGAAGAATCTAGGGATATGAAGGTGGGATGTCACATTTAAATAAGCATTTTCCCCTGCGAGCAAACATTATGCCAGGTGACTTAAACTGTGGGGTGCAAGGAGCACTCAGGTCCAGGGCACTGCCTTGGAGGGGAGGGGAGAGTCTTTCAGGTGCTTCTTGTGCCTTCACCTAGAATATTAACTAATCATCTAAAAAGTTGTATCCTTTCTAATAACTTAAAACCAACTTGTAGGAAGTTATTTACCCAGATTTTATTTTATTTATTTATTTTTAAAAATACATTTTTTATTGATTTTGTACAGAGAGGAAGGGAGAGAGATAGAGAGTTAGAAACATCGATGAGAGAGAGTCATTGATCAGCTGCCTCTTGCACACCCCCTACTGGGGATATGCCCGCAACCAAGATACATGCCCTTGACCGGAATCGAACCCAGGTCCCCTCAGTCCCCAAGCCGACGCTCTATCCATTGAGCCAAACCGGTTTTGGCTATTTACCCAGATTTTAGATATTATTTTTTTATTTTGACTAAAGATAGTAATCATAGAAATGGGGGGGGGGGAAGTTAAGTACTTTTGCTATTCAATAAACTAACCATTACAGGAAAAGCCAATTGCCAAATCAAAAAGGAAACTTATACTTTTTAAAATGAAGTCAGATGGGTAGACTACGATATTCTGATCTTACTGCCCTAGCCACAAATCTGAAAGTACAACATATCTGTAATGTTATAGCCTTAAGACTGCTACATAAAACAGAAAAATTATCTTTGTTTAATAATAATTTACATTAGCCTTTTTCTTTTTTTAGCCCCTTTTTTATGGTTTCTTCTACTTTTGATGTTAAATTTAGAAATTCCTTATCATTGCAGTATTATTTGAAAGTTCTTTTATGGTTTCACATTTTGCATCTTAACCTTTTATTTATCTGGGATTAATTTGGTCCCACGAGATAAGAATCTAACTTAGTTTTTCATCAAATGGTTAGCAGATTCTCTCAACACCTTTTATTTCTTTAAGATGCAGCTTTTATTACATGTATTTTGTAATCTGTTCTGTTAACATACAAATAATTTATTGTTATACATTTAAACCAGTCAATATATTTAACTTTAAAAAATTTTAACAATTGTTCAGTTGGTTTTAATGGGGAATTTAAAAATTTGTATATGATATAAGCTTTAGGTAATGATAACTTGGCTAAATCAATTTTAGTGTATTCTTAGTTGGGATTTAGTTTACATTAAATGCACTATTGCCCTGGCTGGAGAGTTCAGTGGTTAGAGTGACAGCCTGCGCAAAAGGATCTCAGGTTTGATTCCCAGTTGAGGACACTTACCTGAGTTGCAGGTTTGATTCTCATCCCAGGACAGGTCACATCCATGTCTGTCTGTCTGTCTGTCTGTCTCTCTTCCCCCCTCCCACCTCTTCCCTCCCTCCATTCCACTCTCTCTAAAAATCAATGGAAAATATATCCTTAACAAAAATAAAAATAAAACGCTATAGGGATAGTGAATTGAGTTTGATTAGTTTTTTATATCACATAGTTTTCTTTATAGTCCAAGGTTAGTGTGGGATGATTTCTTCAGTCTTTACTTGATGAATAACAGTGAATAATCCAAATATTTGTGTTTTTAAAGCATCTTTATTTGGTGAAAGTATCTCAGATATCTGTAAAAATTATGTATTTTAGCATATTCTGTAGGTGTCTTTTTTTGGGGGGGGCGTTGTTCTAATTATTGTTTTTTTGTTGTTTTCTTCTTAAAATAGTAGAAAATATTTTCTCCTAGTTCTGGAGGGTAAACATCCAGAATCAAGTTGTCAGTGAACCCTCTACTCTCGGAAAGCACTAGGAAGGGTCTACGTATCCCACACTTCTTTCCTGATTTTTGATGGCCTCAAGCCTTCCTCAGGCTGTGGGTACCATCTTCCTCCTCTCCTCACATGCCCAGAGTTCCCCTTTTTATATGAGATTAGGGCCCATACCAGTGACCTCATTTTAACTTAATTGACCTCTGTAATGACCCTCTCCCCAAGTAAGATCAGATGCTGAATTTAATTCATTTATGTTTCTTCTTTTTTAAATTTGAAATAACTTCATACTTAGAAGAGATAAAGGATAGCATTTTGAACCCCCATATCTATCTAGATTTATCAATTTTTCACATTTGTATCATTTTCTGAATTTCCCTGTTCCCTTTATCTATCTACACACATGCACATAATTTATTTCTTATTTTATTTTTTAAAATGTATTTTTATTGATTTCAGAAAGGAAGGGAGAGGAAGAGAGAGATAGAAACAACAGTGACAAGAGAGAATCATTGATCGGCTGCCTCTTGCATGTCGCTTACTGGGGATTGAGCCTGCAACCTGGACATGTGCCCTTGACTGGACCTGGGACCCTTCAGTTTGCAGGCTGACACTCGGTCCAATGAACCCAACTGGCTGGGGCCACACAATTTATTTTTTATGAACTCTTTTAGTTTTTGATTTCTAAGAACAAAGATGATATCATATATAATCATACTTGGACATCAAATTCAGAAAATTTAACATTGATTTCCATAACTTAATCTGCAGTCTAGAATATGCTATTGTCAGTTGTTTGGCTAAGTACTTTTCAGATTTTTTTTTCATTTTAGGAGAGGATTCATTTGTCATGCTTCTTTAATCTGGAACAATTTCTTAGCTGACTTTGTTTTTCATGACATTAACATTTGTGAAGAATGCAGGCCATTTATTTTATACAGTACTAGAGGCCTGCTGCATGAAATTGGTGCACTGGGGGGTGGGGTGGGGGGGAGGTGTCCCTCAGCCCAGCCTGCACCCACAGCCCAGGAGCCCTCAGGGGATTCTGACTGACAGCTTAGGCCCGCTCCCCACAGAGTGCTGGCCTAAGCTGCCAGTTGGCCATCCTTAGTACGGCTGCAGAGGCGGGAGAGGCTCCCACCAGCGCCCAGTTTCTGGCTGAGTGTCACGCCTCCTGTGGGAGCACACTGACCACCAGGGGGCAGCTCCTGCATTGAGCATCTGTCCCCTAGTGGTCAGTGTGTGTCATAGTTACTGTTCATTGCCTTTTGATTGATTTGCATATTACCCTTTTATTATATAGGACTAGGGTCCCAGTGCACGAAATTGGTGCACTGGGGAGGGGGAGTTCCTCAGCCCAGTCTGGCCCCCACTCACATACTGGGAGTCCTCAGGAGTTGTCCTACTGATGGCTGAGGCCCCCTCCCTTTTGGGAGCAGACCTAAGCCACAGTCTGTCTTCCCTTTGTGGGAGGTGACCAGGCTGATCAGGGGAAGACGCCAGCCCCATCACCCCCTGCTGCAGCCACTGCCAGTCACCACAGCCACTAAGGTATTTTCATCAATATGGACTCCAGTCCCTTCACCGTGAAAAAATGACAACTTTCTTTAAGCATTTTCAAGGTGTGTCTTACATAGGATATGACAGTTCTTTCCTTATCGTTTTATCCTCACCTGAGGAGGTGTTTCCATTGATTTTTCCCCCCTTCCCTCTGATCCCAGGCTCGGCCCCTTCCCAAGCCTAAAGCCTCCACCCCAGGCTTTAGGTTTGGAAAGGGGTTCCCCACCCCCCCTACCCCCCTGCCCAGCACCTCTGATCACAGGCTTAGCCCCTGCCCAAGTTTAAAGCCTCTGCCCCAGGCTTTAGACTAGGGAAGGGGTCCGAGTCCCGTTCTCCCCCGCCACCCGGCCTTCCGATCACAGGCTCGGCCCCTTCCCAAGCCTAAAGCCTACACCCCAGGCTTTAGCTTTGGGAAGGGATTCCCCCCACCTACTCCCGCACCTCTGATCACAGGCTTGGCCCTTTCCCAAGCCTAAAGCCTCCTTCTGATGGCCAGCTGGGAGTGATCTGGGTGCCGAGGAGGTTCCTGGGACCCAGGAATGTATGCAAATTACCCACCATATTTGTTGGGTTAATTTGCATATTCTGATTGTCTGTAGGCATAATGGAGGTACGGTCAATTTACATGTTTCTCTATTATTAGATAAGAATCCTTGTTTTGGAGTTGTCTGACATATTTTCATTGTTAGATTTACTAGTAGTTGATGCATCTCTGGCCAGAATTCTGCATAAATGGTGGTGTCCTTTCTCCAGGTATCACATTCAGAGACATAAAATGCTTGTCCTACTTGTCATTTTAATGTTAAATTTTGATCATCAGGTCAAGGTGTTACTCAGTTTCTCCACTGTATAGTTAACACTTTTCTTTTTTACGACTAATAAGCAATCTGTGGGGAGATATTTGAAGATCATGCAATTGTTTTGTTATAAAATTTCCCACTCCCCTTTGGAGTTAATTGGTACTTGCTATTTATAGTTGTAATAGTGATTTTCCACTTTCATCAGTTGCTCCATATTTATTCTGCATTGTACTATAAGAACCCTTCTCACTTTCTTATCCACTTATTTAACCTATTTAACTATCATCAGTATGGACTAATGGACTTCTATTTCAATGGATTATAATCCATTAAACTACGTTTTTGATGTTCATATTATCCTGGATTTTGACAGTGGGAGTCCTTTCATCCTGGCTCTGGTGTCCTTTGGATGTGACCCCTTCTTTTATATGTGAGCCCTTATTTACTTCCTGACACAGTAACAGTCCAGGCTCATGTTGGACCTTCTTTGCTTTATCTGTGGGGTAAAATCAGTCATGTCTCTAAGGAGCCCAGTCTCTTTAATGGGGAGATGATATCTAAAAACCAAGATCTGAGCATTAGGTGCTCTCATTGGTACAAGGTGTCATTGCTTCAAGTCTCTTTCATGGAACATATTTAGGAAATACATTATTAAAAAAAATAATTTTAATGCCTCCAGTTCTAATCCAAACACACTGGATTTTTTTTTCCCCATTTAATATTCTAATTTAAGTTTAAAGATATATATGTGTACATATAGAGTGAAATGCACAAATCTTAGGTATATTTCAATTCGTTTTGAAAAATGTGTACTCCTCTGTACTCATAACCTTATCTAAATATTGACATATAAATTTTAACGATTTTCTCATTGTGGGTAATATTGATTTGCTAGAAGCCTGATGCACGAAGATTCATGCAAAAATGGGCCTTCCTTCCCCTGGCTGCCAGGCCTGTGCTTTGGCTGGAGCTCCCTTTCCGCCATCCCAAGCTGCCCAGAGGCCCAGAGCAGCTGGGGCAGTGTGGAATGTCTGTGTCGTTGCCAGGGTGATGATGCAATTGTCCAGCCCTGCCCCGGGCTGCTCTGTGCCTTATATGCAAATTAACCAGCCATCTTGGGTTAATTTGCATACCCAAACCCGATTGGCTGGTGGGCATCACAAAGGGATGGTCAATTTGCATCTTACTCTTTTATTAGTGTAAATTAACTTTTAAATACTTGATTTTTAAAAAAAATATATTTTATTGATTTTGTACAGAGAGGAAGGGAGAGAGATAGAGAGTTAGAAATATCGATGATAGAGAGTCATAGATCAGCTGCCTCTTGCACACCCCCTACTGGGGATATGCCCGCAACCAAGGCACGTGCCCTTGACCAGAATCAAACCCGGGACCTTTCAGTCCGCAGACCGACACTCTATCCATTGAGCCAAACCAGTTTCTGCAAATACTTAATTCTTGAATGCACTCATTCACAAATTCATTTGCACTTTAGTTCAACATTCATAAACAAAAGTAAGCTTACTGGTATCACAACATGAGGCAAACAAAAAAGGTCTTTTATATACTGTGGCTTAATGCAGTCACATTATTTTCCACAGTCATTTGCATTTTATTTTTTTAGAATTGGGATAGGAAAACATTAACATTTCTTTATGGATTGTATCACTACATTTTTCTAATTGCAAATTGTGATGGTAAAGAAGACAGTGTATTTTCTCATGAGTGGGCAAAGTACATTGTAGTTTCTGGAGTTAGAACAAGTGTTTCTTAGAAACCTACCAGTTGGTGGCTCTGCCCACAGAAATTTATAACTTACAGCAACTTCCTTTTTTATTTATTTTTTAAATATATATTTTATTGATTTTTTACAGAGAGGAAGAGAAGCATAGAGAGTTAGAAACATTGATGAGAGAGAATCATCAATCAGCTGCCTCTTGCACACCCCCTACTGGGGATGTGCCCGCAACCAAGGTACATGCCCTTGACCGGAATCGAACCTGGGACCTTTCAGTCTGCAGGCTGACGCTCTATCCATTGAGCCAAACCAGTTTTGGCTTGTCTCATGCATTTCAGCCAGCAACTTCCTTTTTTAACTGGTGGAATAAAAATGAATGGACAGTTGACTAATTTTCAATGAGAATTTGATTTGAAAAGGATATGTATATAGTGGAGAATCTGTGCCATTTGTTAAATTAATTTTACAGCTGATTCTGTAAAGCCAGATCAGTAGAATTTTGAAGGACTGGAGAAATGACCAAAGGGAAAAATAAGAGAATGAATAATTATGGTAGAAGGAACAGTGATGAATAAAAAGCATTTATCTTATAGGACCCAAAATAAACTATTAGTTAAATAATAATTTTAATAGCTTTACAAATCTAATGAAAGGTTTTAGAACGGGTAAATGTACCAAGCACAAGAAATTAGGGCAGCTCCTAAGACACCCCAAGGTTGTGCAGATGATGATTCTTATCTCTTAGTGACAGCATTAGGGTGAAGAATTTTGTGTTTAGGAAGAAAAATGTCCAACACAGTGAGGTATACACAAATATAAAATAATAGTGCTAAAGTTGAAGAGGATCTTGGCAACATTAATCGACTGATAACTTAATTGGAAGTCAATCTGCTAGTCATATTTATTATATCTGACAAGGTTTGTATCTGAAAACAATTGTTAGTACCAGCAATCTCATCTCTTTCTCTACTTAAACTGTATATTAAACTGTATATTCTGGAATGTATTTTATCAACCCTAAGAGACACACACACACACACACAATGGGTATTGATGTATTGTTATTCTATGTGTCATTAAAAAAGAAATAAATAATACCTGATAAACAATGATATATATATATATTTTTAAAATATATTTTATTGATTTTGTACAGAGAGGAAGGGAGAGAGAGAGAGAGTTAGAAACATCGATGAGAGTCATCGATCAGCTGCCTCTTGCACACCCCCTACTGGGGATATGCCCGCAACCAAGGTACATGCCCTTGACCGGAATCGAACCCGGGACCCTTCAGTCCCCAAGCCGACGCTCTATCCATTGAGCCAAACCGGTCTCGGCTGATATATTGTTTTTAAGATATTGATTTAAGATCCTGATTTCATAGTTGTTAAGTGTGAAACGATGTGTCCTAAATTGATTATTATATTAAGGTGTATCAAAAATACACCATTAAGATACACATTTGTTTTTTCGTATTGTTTTTTTAGTCTCTATGTCACTTTTATTTGCTCTAATCTTTATTTTTTCAAGTTTCTTTATTAAATCTAGTATTTTTTTGGTGAAGTCTTCAGGGTTTACTATGTATAATGTCATGTCATCTGTGAATAATGAGAGTTTTACTTTCTCCTTTCCAATTTGGATGCCTTTTATTTCTTCTCGTCTGATCGCAGGGGTTAGGACTTCCATACTATATTGAATGAGTGGTGAAAGTAGAGTTTCTGATGAGAAATCAGCTGACAGTCTTATGATATCTTTGTAGGTAACAAATTCCTTTTCTCTTGCTGATTTTAATTTTCTTTGTTTTTAATTTTTGGCATTTTAATTATGATGTGTCTGGGTGTGGACCTGTGAAGGTTCTTCTTGTTTGGGACTCTCTGTGCCTCCTGACCTTGTGCAACTTTTTCCTTTACTAGGTTAGGGAAATTTTTGTCATTATTTCTTCAAACAAGTTCTCTATCCCTTGCTCACTTTTTTCTCCTGGCATACCTATTATGCGAATATTGTTATGTTTCATGTTGTCCCACAACTTCCTTAAGCTGTCCTCCCTGTTTTGTTTTTTTTGTGTTTTTTTTAAAAAATATATTTTATTGATTTTGTACAGAGAGGAAGGGAGAGAGATAGAGTTAGAAACATCGATGAGAGAGAGTCATCGATCAGCTGCCTTTTGCACACCCCCTACTGGGGATATGCCAGCAACCAAGGTACATGCCCTTGACCGGAATCGAACCCGGGACCCTTCAGTCCCCAAGCCGACCCTCTATCCATTGAGTCAAACCGGTCTCGGCCCTGTTGTTTTTTATTATTATTTTTCTTTTTACTCATTTTTTAATTGGATAGTTTTCTTATTATTGGGTTTGAAGAGTTATTTCTGTATTTTAGATAGCTGTCCTCAGGTATTTTTTTTGCAAATAATATCTCCTAGACTTGGATTGACTTCTCATGCTCTTTATTTACTTTTTTGTTCGTTTTGTTTTAATTTTTTTCTCTCTCTCTTTTCCCCTCTCATTCTTTTTATGTTAACTTTTGCAGAGGAAAGTTTGAAATTTAAATGAATTTTAGCCTATTGGGTATTTTTTTCATGGCTTATGCCTTTGGTGTTTTATCTACAAAATCATTGCCAAACTCAAGGTCACCTAAATTTTATCTTATGTTATTTTTTTAAAGTCTTGCATTTTACAATTAGATCTGTGATCCATTATGAGTCTCTGAAGAATGGAATGACTGTATTTAGATTTTTTTTCTTAATGTGGATGTCCAATTGTTGCAGTACCATATAGTGAAAAGACTGTCTTTGCTCCATTATATGGCCTTTGCTCCTTTGTTAAGGGTCAGTTGACTACATTATTTGAGTCCATTTAAGGCCTCTGTTCTTTTCCATTGTCTATCCTTTTGCTAGTGCCACCCTATCTTAATTATTGTAGCTTTATTTTAATTATTGAAGTTGAGTAGCATCAGCTCTCCATCTTTTTGTTCTCCTTCAGTATTGTGTTGATTATTCGGATCTTTTACCTCCATGTAAACTTTAAAATCACTTTATCATGATTTACAAAAAACCGTGCTGGGCCTTTTTCTGAGGTTGTGTTGACTCTGTAGATCAAATTAGGAAGAATTGATGTCTTCACATTGTTGATTCTTTCTATCCATGAACATAGACTATCTTTCCATTTATTTTTTTATTTTAAAAATCAGTTTTATAGTTTTCTTCATATAGATTTTCTATTTATTTTGTCAGATTTGTACCTAAGAATTTCATTTTGGGGGGTGCTAATGTAAATGATAGGCTTTAAATTTCAGATTCTACTTGTTCATTGTTGGCGCATAGGAGACCAGTTGACTTTTGTATATTAACTTTATATCTTGAAACCTTGCTTTAATTGCTTATTAGTTCTAGGAATTTTTTATTGTTGATTGTTTTGGATTTTCTACATAGACTCTTATGTGTAAACAAAGATAGTTTTCGTACACCATTTATTTCCTGTCTTATTGCATTAGCTAAGACTTCCAGTATGATGTGGAAAAGAGTGGTGAGAGGGATAGATATGTCACTGCCTTATTCCCATCCTTAGTGGGAAACATTAAGTGTGATGTTAGCTGTAGAATTCTGATAGATGTTCTTTATGAAATTGAGGACATTCCCCTCTTTTCCTAGTTTGCTGAGAATTCTTATCATGAATTGGTGTTGAATATTATCAAGTGCTTTTTCTGCATCTACTGATATAATCCTGTGATTTTTCTCTTTTGGTATGTTGATGTGATGTATTATTGTATTAATTGACCTTTTGAAATGTTGAATCAGCTTTGCAAACCTGGGATAAATCTCAGTTGGCTAAGATATATAATTCTTATATGTTCTTGGATTCTAATATTATGTTCAGGAATTTTGTATCCTAGCTAATAAAGAGGGAATATGTAAATTGACCATCACAAAGATGGCGGTACCCAGAATGGAGGCAGGGTTTCCATAACACAAGATGGCTGTGTCCACAGCAGAGGCAGGGTTTCTGTAACACAAGATGGCTGCACCCACAGTGGTGTGGTGGCCGCATTCCCATAACAAGCCTTAATGAGTAATCAGCAGGGACCTGAGTCTGCCAGGCACTGGGTTGGGCAGGGACCTGAGCCTGCTCACCCCACTCAGTGGGGCTTGACAGGGGCCTTGAGGTTGCTCCTCCCCACCGGATGGGGCTTGACAGGTGTGGGGTTGGCCAGGTCTGGGTCTCGCACCATTTGGAGGCGCTGTAGGTAGGCGGGGAATTGACATGGTCCCATGACATGCTCTAGACTCTGACAGGAGGAAGATTTTCATATACATTTTACTAATTTTCTTTCATCTCTGACACTTCTATTGTAGAGAAAGGGCAAATAGCAATATTAAAATATTTTCTTTAATCTTCTTTTAATGTGCACAAATTTCATGCACTGGGCCACTAGTGTGTGTGTGTGTGTGTGTGTGTGTGTGTGTGTATTCATTTGAGATACTGGACTGTAGTTACCTTTTTTGGTAATGTTTTCGTCTGATTTTGGTATTAGGGTAATGCTGGCCTCAGAATGAATTAAATTAGGACGTATTTTCTTGGCTTCTATCTTCTAAATAAGAATTTAGAGACTTCGTATAATATCTCCTTAAATGTTTGCTAGAAATCACTGGAGAACCTATCTGAGCCTGCTGCTTTCTACTTTGGAAGATTATTATTAGGATTCACTTTATCTAATATAGGCCTATTCAAATTGTTTGTTCATGTGTGAGTTTCAACAGATTGTGCCTTTAAAGGAATTAGTTTGTTTCATCTAAGATATCTAATTTGTGGTTTTTCATTATATTTCTTGATACATATTTTTTAATGATCATAGGACTTGTATGATATTCCCTATTTTGTTACTGATATAGTAATTTAGATAATTTCTCTTTTTGGTCAATTTTATGGATCTTTTCAAAGAAATAGCTTTGGTTTTATTTATTTTCTACTTTAAGTTCATTAATTTTATTATTCATTTTCATCTGCTGAGCTTGGACTTAATTTGCTTTTTGTTTTGTAGTTATTTTAGATGGCCACTTAGATTACAAAGTTTATATGCATTTAATGCTATCAACTTCCTCTTAGCAGTGCTTTCACTGCATCTCACAAATTTTGAAAAGTTTTATTTTCATTTAGTTCAAATTACTTTTAAACTTCTCTTGAGAGTTCTTTTTTGGTACATTGCCTATTTAGGAATGTATGCTTAATCTTCAAGTATATTTTATTTTATTTTTTAGATATTTTTCTGTTTTTTATTCTAGTTTAATTTCATTGTTGTGTACGAGGAGATGCTTTGTGATTTCTATTGTTTTACCTTTTTAAAGGTATATTTTATGGCCCAGAGTATGGCCTGTCTTGGTGAATATCCCAAGTGAGCTTGAGAATAATGTGTATCTTCTGCCAGATGGTAGATATAAATTATAACCAGTTTATTGATGGTGCTATTAGTTCAGTGGTGTCCTTGGTGATATTCTGCCTGTTGGATCTCCCCATTTCTTAGAGAGGGGCGTTGAAGTCTTTAATTATACTAATGGATTCATCTGTTTTTCTTTTCAGTTGTATCAGCTTTTGTCTAATGCATTTTTAAAAAAAAAATATATATATATATTTTATTGATTTTTTTATGGAGAGGAAGAGAGAGGGATAGAGTGTTAGAAACATTAATGAGAGAGAATCATCTATCAGCTGCCTCTTGCACACCCCCTACTGGGGGTGTGCCCGCAACCAAGGTACATGCCCTTGACCAGAATCGAACCCGGGACCTTTCAGTCTGCAGGCTGATGCTCTATCCATAGAGCCAAACCGCTTGTCTCATGCATTCTGATGTTTTGGTGCTAAAGCATACACATTAAAAATTGGTGTGTCGCCAAAACTGGTTTGGCTCAATGGATAGAGCGCCAGCCTACGGACTAAAAAGTCCCACGTTCTAATTCCACCAGATATTGTAAATATCTGGTGCAATTAGAATCAGTCCATATATTTTTAAACATACATCACTTTAATGGACTGTTTTAACCTTTATGAGAAAAGGTTAATCTGTTTCACTTTCTTTTTCCACACACACTCTTAAGGAAGAATGGAGTTGTTAGCAAAGAATGAGTTTGGGGGAAAATCTTTATGCCATTTCTAAAATGGAAACAATGCTTATTTTTAGTATAAAGGAAAATTTTTAAGACTGTCTCAGAAAAAAATAATTTAAAAAACCTTAACACCAAGTCTCCATTCCTGCCCTGCATCATTTTTCTGAGTGATGGTTGGAGTCTTACCCAGGAAAATGTTAGGATTAAGTTGTAGCTAACTAGTGTATTAAGAAGACTGTTAAGGCTCCTGAATGCAGGCAGAGCGTTCCTGATTGCTCTCCCAGGGAATCTGTCCACGGAAAAGATTTGCACAGCTCTGCTGCCTGCTGAGGGGAACACTGGCCTGTGAGAAGGGCTGCTGTCTGATACGGAGTCCGCTTTAGATCGCCCATTTACTAGAACATGAATTTAGTCATTACTGTCAAGACTACTTACCAAACGTCAGTGTGACATACGTGATACTTTTAAATGGATTGGAAGACAAGGGCACTTTGACCTTGCAATGGGGCATTGGTAATGTTCATACATCTTAAACTTTTCACTCTTTAAATATGAAACAGAATACTTGCTGTTTGAAGGTTTAGTAAAAAGACACATTTGAAGGAACCTATTTTTAAGACCTCTTAAGAAATAGCACACCTATCTTTAATATTTTTCTTTCCAGTGT
The DNA here is from genome assembly GCA_036971965.1 of Nyctalus aviator. Taxonomy (NCBI): domain Eukaryota; kingdom Metazoa; phylum Chordata; class Mammalia; order Chiroptera; family Vespertilionidae; genus Nyctalus; species Nyctalus aviator. The sequence goes on along the minus strand of CM072933.1, from coordinate 52,040,661 downwards.
TTAGATTTATGAATATTGTCTCCATGCAGGTGACCAGCACTAATGCAGGAGGGTTGTCACATAGTTGAAACCTATCCCATGATTTAGACCGAGCTGTGCAATTAATTCTTGACTCTCACAATTCCTAATATTCTAGGTGGAAGTTTGACCAAAATGGAAAAAAAAAAAAAGTGCTTACTAAAACCGTGATAAAGAATGAAATTAGGGCCTTTGTTGGTTGCTCAGTGGTTAGAGGATAGGCCCATGGGATTGCAGGGCACGTGCCTTGGTTGCAGATTCCCCAGCCCCGGTAGAGGTGCATTCAAGAGGCAACCAATTGAGGTGTCTCTCTGTTTCTTGCACTCCTCCCTTTCCACCCTCTCTAAAAAATGGGGAAAATATCCACGAGTGAGGATTAAAAGAAAAAAAGTGAAAAAATAGGGTTATTAACTGGGTGTGCAAATATATTTTGCCTAGGAAGGAATCTGAATATTGTAGAATTATAAATGTTGGTGCTGCTTCTAGATGTTTCTGTTTTTTTCCATTTGAGATTATTTTTTCCAAAGGCCTGAGCCACTTCAGAAATTTTACATGTAATTTTTTTCATATAAATATTACCTTTTTTGTTTTAAATACACATGGTTTTTAAAAATCCTCACTCAAGAATATACTTTTACTAATTTTAGAGGCGTGGGGTGGGGGGTGGGGCGATCAGGGATTGAATCCGAGATCTTTTGGTGTACCAAACAACGCTCTAACCACCTGGCCAGAGCCTATTTAAATATAAAAATACTTAAAATGGGACGCTTCTTTTGGTAGAGGTTGGGAAATGGTAAAGTGATGTTTCTAAAATATGGTAGAACTTTTCATTGAATTTACATAGAAAGTATATAGTTTTATAAATGATGAATTTTTAGTATTGTTTCTATGTGTGTTCTTTTGACAAAAGTTTTTTAAATCTGAAATAAGTTCTTTTTTCCTAAACAGATTTATGAAAATATGCATCAGTTTGATACTGTCTTGGAATTCATGAGATGGAAGCATAGGTCAAAGCTGCTTGGAGAAAATTGGAAGCACGGTTTTATCTTTAGTACATCTCTGAGGTAAGGAAAAGACTTTCAAGAAAATAATTAGAATAATGTGAAACATTTTTTAACAATTTAAAATAGTTCTAAATCACTGCTATACATTTAATTTATTTAGTTTCTTTAATCACCTTCCTTATGAATCATAAGTAGTTGTAATATATTCTCCTCTCCTAATAATGTTGAACTTCTTCAGGAATAAAAAATATTTATTACTAATAACACTTTCTTTAACTGTAGAAAATAAGCATTAAGTTATATATGTAATTATATATGTGTGTGTGTGTGTGTGTGTGTATTTCTGATAAAGATGACTCAGCAGAGTTCAGAATAGAAGATTATGTAAAAATTAATGTTTTCTAAAGCATTCACACATTTAAATTTTAGGATAAAATTATCTTAGAATAATAGATCTTCCGAGAGAATTTATAATAAAACCAGGGATAGGGGAAAGAAATCATTCTAAAACAATATGTACAGAGAAATTATATTCATTATTTTCAAATTCATTTTGAGCCTCAAATTATCAGGTAAGGTTTGAATTCTTCAAGGATCTATGTTTTAAAAAATAGGAAAGACAGACATTTAAAAAAAAAAAAACTCCTCACCTGAGGATAATTTTCCATTGATATTTAGAGAGCATAGAAAGAAGGGGGGTAACGAGGAGGGGGAGAGAGAAATAGAGAGGGAGAGAGAGAGAGGAAACATCAATGTGAAAGAGACACATTGATTGGTTATCTTCCACACTCACCTGACCAGGACCGGGGACCAAGCCTGCAACCAAGGTATGTGCCCTTGACTGGAACTCGAATCCCTGATCCTTTGGTGCGACACTCTAACCACTGAGCAAACTTACCAAGGCTAAGGTAAGGATATGCTTTTATTGATTTAGAGAGAGGCAGAGAGAGCACCAATTTGTTCTTTCAACTGAGCTACTTAGCCAGGGCCTCAAAGAATATGTTTAGAGCTGAATATGCAAACAGTTCATTCTAGTGCAGTTTGGAAAGTGCTGTATGAAATTAGAAAGTGTAGGGCATCATCTAGGAAACCTCTACCAATGTTAACGGAGAAACTTGGTGGGGGGGGGGGTGGCAGGGAGGCTGCAAGGAGGAAGTGGTGTTTTGAGTAGAATCGTGACCACTGAGTAGAGGATTGCTGGAGATAAGGAAATTTCATGCCCAGAGCTCAACATAAGCATGGAAGTTTGAAATGTGTGGAATATATAAAAGAGGAAAACATTTTGTTAAATTCATTATATAAGAGATGATTTGATGGACAGGCTAAAAATATGTTGATTGTGAAGAACTTTGAATGCCATGGTTAGGAGTTTAGATTTTATTTTTTGAGTAGTTAGCCATCTTTGAAAATTTTTAACAAGTATTTTGGATTATGGATTATAATCATATTTCGTCAAAATTAATCTGGCAGTGATATGAATGATAGTTTGGAAGGGGGGAGATGACGAAAGCAGAGAGATGATTATGATAGTCTTAATTGTTTTAAGCAAAAAATAATGAGGCTCTTGATAGAGATCAACATACCCAAAATTATGAAAACCTTTAGCATTGGTTATTGAACAGATGTTAATTTTCTTCTTGTCTACCCTTACATATACAATGTGCTTTAGCCAATGAGCTGAAATTGTCCTATATTTTCTCTTTTCTATTTGTGTTGTTATTATTTTTATTTTTTTTTCTGGCATCCTTTTCCTCTTTTTTCTCTCTTGTGGAAGACCTATATATCAACTTTCAAAAATCCATCTCAGTGCCAGTTCATCCCTAAGATTCCTTCTAATCTCAATTCCTTTGACTCTAAAAGTATGTTCCTCCTAATTTAAGGCACTTATTTTTATTCAATACAATATTACTTTTTTTTTTGTCCCTATTAAACTGTAACAGAAAGTCAGAAAGACAAAATTAGGGAGGGAAAAGAACATGGTCCCATCCTCTATTTATAGTCATCATATCAATAAAGTGTGTGTGTGTGTGTGTGTGTGTATATATATATATATATATATCCTAATATAAGAGCAATATGCAAATCGACCATACCTCCACTACGCCCACAAACCATGCCTGCCAGCCAATTAGGGGCAAATATGCAAATAAACCCAACCAAGATAGTTGTGGCCACAGAGAGCAGGAGGGAGGCTTGGATTTTCCCTGCAATGGAAGAAGCCAAGCTATCCGCCTGCCCTTGCCAGCCCAGGCCTCCACTCAATGCTGCAGAGTTTCAATGATAGATAAATAAATCCCAACAAAAATGATGGCAGCTATGGAGCTTGAGAGAGCAGGAGGCTAGGGTTGCCCACAGAGATGGAGGAAGCCAAGTTTCTACAGCACTGGCTGTCCTTGGCCTCTGCTTAAGGTTACAAAGTTTCAATTATAGAAGATAAATAAATCCCAACAGGAATGGCTTCCTAAATGGAGCAAGCTTGGCTCCACTTCAGGCTACAAAGTTTCAATTGTATAAGATAAATAAATCCCAGATACCAGGGCCTCTGCTTGGGTTGCCTGGGGGGTAGCCAGCCTGCAAACCATCACAGGCGCCTCGCCCAGGCCGCCTCATGCCCAAGAGAACCCCCACCCTGATCAGGGACACCCTTCAGGGCAAACCAGCTGTCCCCACCCATGCACCAGGCCTCTATCCTATCTAATAAAAGAGTAATATGCAGATTGACCATCACTCCAACACACAAGATGGCTGCCTCCATGTGGTCAAATATCCTGCCTCCATGTGGACACAAGATGGCCATCACAAGATGGCCTGCAGGGGAGGGCAGTTGGGAGGGACCAGGCCTGCAAGGGAGGGCAGTTAGGGGCAATCAAGCCTGCAGGGGAGGGCAGTTAGAGATGACCAGACTGGCAGAAGAAGGAAGTTGGAGGTGACCAGGCCTTCAGGGAAGGGCAGTTGGGGGGGACCAGGCCTGCAGGGGAGGGCAGTTAAGGGTGACCAGGCCCCCAGGGGAGGGCAGTTAGGGGCAAACAGGCTGGCAGGGGAGCAGTTAGGCATAAATCAGGTTGGCAGGGGAATGATTAGGGGGTGATCAGGCTGGCAGGCAGAAGTGATTAGGGGCAATCAGGAAGGCTGGCAGGCGAGCAGTTGGGAGCCGGGAGATAGGGCCTACATGGGCATTCGGACATCCCTTGAGGGGTCCCAGACTGGAGAGGGTGCAGACCGGTCTGAGGGACAACACCCCTCCCCCACCCTGTGCACCGTGCCTCTTGTGTGTGTGTGTGTGTGTGTGTGTGTGTAATATGAATAATGATAACCAACATTGCCAGATAAAAGTGATGAATGCCAAAGGAGTAAATCATTACTTTCTAGTCAGGGTTCTATAGCTCTGAGAAGTACAAGTAGAAATCGGAGAGGTTGTTTGAGCTGGGCTTTGAAAAATCAGTAGAATTTGGGTGGGTAAAGAAAGAATTAAAAGAGGTTTCTGGAAAAGCTGATTAATAGAAAATGAATAATTCTGTAGTCATGTGGTGGCGGTCTTGGTAAGGGTAGGAAGTGTGACTTAGAGAAAATTACATTTTGGGCAACTTACTATAGCAGTGAGGTATGAACATACATCATTAGGGATGTGGAGTGAGGAGTCAGGGATCTCAGATAGTTGTAGCAGTAGACAGGCATGAGGTAATCCAAATTTAACCAAAGTGACTCTTCAAAATGGTGCTGGTTATAATTGCTAGAAGAAATCTCTACGACAGGAGGTTAGTGGGACAAGTGATAGTACTCATTACTGCTTCTAGTTCTGGACCACAGTTGTTGTTCTCTGTAAGACACTCTATAAACCTGGTGATAATGGAGCTGGTAATAGGATGTGCTGTAACAGGGGGTGTTAGGGAGGAGACAAGCCCACAAGTGTCCGTTGTGCACCCTCATTCATGTATCAGTTGGCATTCTACACAGGCAATCATTGGGTCACCTTCAGCAGAAGGAGCCTGTGCTGTTGGTCTGTGTAAAGCCTTCCTCTGGCACTGCTCCACTCATGGCCCTGTTGGTCAAACTTTGAGATGGCTCAGGTCCACCGATCAGTTATCCCACCTGTAGCTGGGATGTCATGAAATGCTTGCTGCCTCTGTGGTTAGTAGGCATTAGCATAAGACATAAAGATTGGCACTTTGTGCATTTATGTGGCTGTTGCCCAGCTTTCTTATCTCTTTATAGTTGCTCCTTCTGTCTCCCTAATTAGTTAGCATATCCCACTGAGAGAATTTTCTCCTCACTGTTGTGTCAGAACCATCATGTAGGGCTGGAGAGCAGTACACTCACTTATGATTTGAATCTGATAATCAGGCCCCGGGTTTCTCTGTTTTGTTATTGGTACCAAGGACCTCCTATAGAGCTATTGGTGTGAACAGAGTGAAGACAGGAGAGTGACACGAATCAGTGACATGAGGCTCTAGCATCTTACTGTTTCCTGTCCCCCTCTGCACCTGCCTAGATCCTGCTACAAATATAACTGTTTCCACTGTACACCTGACCTTGTGACTTAGTGGATCGTGATGGGTAGCCGTAGTCAAAAAACCTTTGATGTTCCATGGCTGGGTTCTTTTCTTGGGCCCAATATCATGCAAGGAGCTATATTTTTCATACAGTGTTATAGAAGGCATATCCATCAGAAAACCTAGAGGTCTGTGTTGCAATAACCTCTTTGGGACTTGTCAGAGGATCTGCACAGCATCTCTGTCTGCCCCAGGTACCTCCAGTCCCTTGGCATTGGGGAGTCAGAGCAGCAGGGCAGCTTGTACTGGACTCTGCATGCTGGGGGGCTCTGCTCTCCCTTCTAATCAACACCACAGCCTTCTGATTCAGCCAGTCTCATCGTTTAAAAACGTTTTAGCTCCAGCAGGTGTGGCTCAGTGGATAGAGCCTCAGCCCGCAGATTGAAGGGGTCCTGGGTTTGATTCTGGTCAAGGGCACGTACCTTGATTGCAGGTTCCCCACCCTGGTTGGGTGCATACAGAAAGCAACCAATCAATGTGTCTCCCTCACATGATGTTTCTGTCTCTCCTATCCCTTCCACTCTCTGAAAATCAATGGAAACATATCCTCAGGTGAGGATTAACAATAACAAAAAAGTTTTAAATGTTTTGGCCCTGGGCAGGTAGCTCAGTTTGTTGGAACATCATCTTGGTATGCCAAGGTTGGTGGTTTGATCCCTGGTCAGGGCACATGTGAGAATCAGTGAGTGAATGTGTGAATGGGTGGAATAACAAGTCTATGTCTGTTTGTCTGTCTGTCTGTCTGCCTCATCAATAAAGTTTAAAACATCTTTTAAATCTTTTTAAATATATCAGTCATCTTTCATTAGATGTTAATTCTCAGTTAATGTTCTAAAAGATTCAGCAAGGTTGAGTTCCACAAGGAAAGGTGCAGGGCCGAGAAGGTCATGGGGAATGCAGAGTGCACCCTTTCTGCAGGGCCCTCTTCAGGGTTCCGTGAGCCATTTGTTTGTGAGTTCCTTGTATGAAAAGCAGTAAAGCATGTCAGCTGCCAGCACCACAGAAACCCAGAAATGCTCCCTTTCTTCACATTGTCACACTTGTGGTGAGACTGGGAGTAACCTGGAGTGCTCAGACAGTGCCTCTGGAGGTGAGATCTCACATCAGCATCCAGTTTGGCAGCTCCTTCATTTTGACATCCATGAGTTTCTTCTCCTTCAACGGCATGACTGATGCTATCTGGGTGTCCACTGTCACCCACTGTCCACTGTCGGTTGTTAGTTCTGCTTAATTGAAGCCAACTGTTCTGATGTTACCTTAGTTTTTCCTGCAGTTGCTGAGTTCCCTTTAAATGAAGTGTGTATTTTTACCCCCACTCCTGGGGATTTGGGAATCCCTGAGCACTTATTTTGTCCTGACTGGAGACATTTATTGTCGCAGGTGAAGGTGCCTCTAGGTCTGAGGAAATCTGTTAGTCGCTGCATTGTAGCAAAAACAGTTAGAGCTGCAAGCTTGAGGAAAAGCTGAGCTGTATCTTTCCTATTCGTCTCTCCTTGGACCCCATTAAAAATGTAGGTAGTCCCACACTTCCTCTCTTCTGCAGGGAAACCTACAACTTGGGGTCTCAGAAACACCTGCAGGCCTTGCCCTCAACTCGTTGGTTAATAGGCTTCTCTGAAGGGAGACGGAAAGTTTATTCCCCTTTTCTTCAGTTCGGGCTGCCACCTAGCTAAGGCCCCATGGCTCTTTTCTTAATATAAGTTTGGTAGATATGGTCCTGGCTTTCTTACTTGATCATTCTCCAGTTTGGATGCTTTTATGGTAGATGCCACAAGATTTAAGGGAGCATCTTTTTGGTTAATATTCTATAGCGATATTTCCATTCATAGCTTCATCCTCCATCCTAATACTTCTATTAATGTAAAAAAAAAAAAAAAACCACACACATTTAAATCTGAAAGGATTTTTGTGAGTTTGTTTGAGCCAAACTGTGGACAGTTGCCAGGAAGCACTATCTCAATGGATTGGGATAAAGCTCCGGAGAATGGTGGTTTTTCATTTATTTTTATATATTGCAATCAAAGGAGGGGTTGTAGGTGGGTTATAGGAAATCCATTGGTGATAGATTAGAGAGCCGGGAGAAAGCAGAGTTGGAGGAAAGGGAGACAACCCCTGGGATTGGATAAAAAGTAAAATGATAGACACATACTTAGGTGGGTGCAGGAACAATTAACATGATAATGAAGGAATTTGTGGTTATCTGTCCTGGTGCTCAGGCACATTAGGTTGTGCTCCAAGGGGTCTGGAAAAAGGGAAGTTACAAGCTAGCCATCTTCCCCTTCACCTCATTTCCATTTTACTTATCTTGTAGCCAAGTTACTGGTCTACTTCCTCAAGTTAATTTTTAATTTCTAAAAAGTTATGTAATACTTCTTGGTTTTCAAATTTATTCTTATAAAATGCTAGTGAAGGAAAGATGAGACAGAGGCCGAAGACCAGGACCACAGGCTTTATTAGAGGAGAAGGACCTGCCGGGCTGTCTCGTGAGGGGGAGTAGCAGCATGTGCAGAGATAAACACGCCTTTGAGGGGAGGAATAGGCTTAGGGTACTCGGCACACGCTGATTGGTGGTTTTATATAAAGCACATGATTAGGCACTAAGGTACTTGGGGTATTTGGCAGGTGCTGATTGGTGGTTCAATGTATAGTTCATATAAAGTTAGGTGCTCAGGAATGTCCAGGCCGCAGGTGCAGGTTACATCATAGTCCTTCCATCAGTTGGGGGAAGGGAAGATCTATCAACGAGAATACTTGCTTCAAATTAAATGAGTTAATGTATGTCAAGCATGTAAAACATATTAGATTTCTTATTTCATAATATAAAACAGTATTTTAAGAAAAAGCTAACAAATGTAGAACTAAGGCGATTTAAAATATGGAGTAAGCCTTTTGAGAATAGGAATTTTAAGTATAGTAAGGTTCTCCATTTTATGTCTCGAATATAAATTTCTTTTCTCTGGCATCTAAAAATCACTAGAGGGCAGTAATCATGGGAGTAGAGTTCTTGAGCTAGTACTGTGAGATCATTGGGACCTCTTATATATGGGAGATGCCATTTATATGTCAGTATACTTATAAAGAGCTATTCAGAGTACTCTATGTGATATTATAGTTGCTTTAACTCTCTAATTAGGTTTCCCTTATGAATATAGTATTTTTTATTCCTTTCATTCATTTATTAAACATTTATTACTTTGCTTAGTGATGTGCTGGAAAATAGAGATTATAGAGATTGATGTAACATGAGTAAAAAAGATCACCTGCTTTAGTAAACCTTATACGTGGAGGAACTGTGTCTGTCTAATCAATGTATGGCACATACCAACTATTAATAAATAGTTTTAAATACTGTTAGTCAAGAACTGTGAAATTGCTATGGTGTGTGTTCTGGGTACACTTGAAGTACAGAGGTGGGACCCTCACTTAGTCTGATGAATAGGGATCAGGGATTGCTTACAGAGATTACTCATAGAGCAAATCTTGGAAGAATGAATTACAGGTAACCTGGTGAAAAAACAAGGGAAGAGCACAAAGAATGTGCACAGGAAGGAAGTCTCCGAGGGAATGCCTATAGAGATGGAGAGGCCACAGTGATTTCTGCACAGTCAGGTCATTGTAAGGGTGTGGAGGAGTGGACGGATATACTAGTATTAGCCCAGCAAAGGCCAGATCATTACAGTTATTTTATGCCTTGTTAATTTCACTCTGTGAACTGAGAATATTTATAGATTTTTAAGCAGAGAGCACATGATCATTTGGTTTTACTAGTCTGTACTAATATATTTCAAAAAGTTATATCAACCGTATTTTCTGTCAGTAAATGCACTTAAGTTAAAAATGAATAGCAAACAAACCCCACATTTGAAAACTTTAAAGTGTATCTCCCATAAATCCCATTGGTCAAAAATAAAATAATACAAATTAGAAAATATCTAGAGGCAAATGATAAAGACAGTTAGGATATATTAAGACATGTGTGACATAGGGAAGCCCTGTGTACTCACATTTAAAAACAGAAATTAAGCCCAGTTGGCATGGCTCAATGGTTGAGTGTTGACCTATGATCCTGGAAGTTATGGTTCAATTCCTGGTCAGGGCACATGCCTGGGTTGCAGGCTCGATCCCAGTGTAGGGCCTGCAGGAGGCAGCTGATCAGTGATTCTCTCTCATCATTGATGTTTCCCTCCCCTATCCTCATCCCCCTCTCTTAGACTATATTTTAAAAATAAATAAATAGAAATATTAAATATTTATAAGCTAAGCATCTTAATTTATTTTTTAAAATTTAACAAATCTTTATTGCTCAGATTCTTACAATTGTTTCTCTTTTTTCCCCCCCAAAGCTCCCTTCCACCTGGGTCCCACACCACCCTCTGCCCTTATCTCCCCTGTCCATTGTCCTCATCCATAGGTGTACAATTTTAGTCTCTTTCTGCACCCCCCACACTCCTTTCCCCCTGAGAATTATCAATCCACTCCTTTCTTTGCCCCTGATTCTATTATATTCACCAGTTTATTCTGTTCCTCAGATTTTTAATTCGCTTGATTTTTAGATTCACTTGTTGATAGATGTGTATTTGTTGATCATAATTTTTATCTTTACTTTTTTCTTCTTCTTCCTCTTCTTAAACAATACCTTTTAGCATTTCATATAATACTGGTTTGGTGGTGATGAACTCCTTTAGCTTTTTCTTATCAGTGGAACTCTTTATCTGCCCTTCAATTCTGAATGATAACTTTGCTGGGTAGAGTAATCTTGGTTATAGGTTTTCGCTATTCATCACTTTGAGTATTTCTTGCCACTACCATCCTGCCTGCGTAGTTTCTGTTGAGAAATCAGCTGATAATCGTATGGGTGCTCCCTTAGAGGTAACTGTTTTTCTCTTGCTGCTTGTAAGATTCTCTCTTTGTCTTTTGCCCTTGGCATTTTAATTATGATGTGTCTTGGTGTGGTCCTCTTTGGATTCCTCTTGTTTGGGGTTCTGTTTGCTTCCTGGACTTGTAGGTCTATTTCTTTCACCAGGTGGGGAAGGTTTTTTGACATTATTTCTTCAAGTAGGTTTTCAGTATCTTGTTCTCTCTCTTCTTCTGGCACCCCATAATTCTGATGTTGGTATACTTGAAGTTGTCCCAGAGGCTCCTTACACTATCTTCAACTTTCTGGATTCTATTCTCTTCTTGCTTCTGTGGAGGAGTGTTCTTTGCCTCTTTGTATTCCAAATCTTTGACTTGATTCTTGCTTTCCTCTAGTCTGCTGTTGGGTCTCTGTATCTTTTATTTCAGTCAGTGTATGTTTAATTTCTAGTTGGTCCTTTTTTATATCCTCGAGGGTCTCGTTAAATTTATCAGCCTTTTCTAGGAAATTCTTGAAAAACCTTATAACCGTGGTTTTGAACTCTATATCTTTTGTTCTCAATTTCTTTTATTTGAGATCTGTGTGTATGTTTTTGGTGTTTTTTTGTTGTTGTTGTTGTTGTTGTTGTTTTTGTATGTATGTTTTTTTGTCTTGGCATTTTTGCTTCTTCCCTGAGTTGGTAGGGTGGCTTTGTGTGTTTGGTGTCCTATATGGGTCAGTGGGTCAGCCTACCCAGTTACCTGAGGTAGACACTCTTGGTGCTCCCCTTGGTGGACTGCATGTACAGCCTTATTGTAGTTAAGTCTTGATTGTTGTTGGTATCACTGGGAGGAATTGACCTACAGGACAATTGGATGTGAGTATCAGCTGTGTCTGTGCCTTCTGTATTGGAGACAGTCTTATAGGATCAGACTTGCAAAATTGCAAAAGCCTCTGTGCTCAGCTTGGATGGGGCGGAGTCTCAGGGCTGAGCTTACAGTCTTGGCTTCCCAACAGTCCTGCCCTGTGCACACCTCAGACCTCTCCCTTCCACGGATCCCCTGAGTTTCCGCCTAATAGTCCAGATTACTCCTGCAAGAGCATGGGTGCCTCAGGGGGCTCACCCGGAATTGGATTGGGTCTCTGTATAATATTTTTAATCTCAGTGCAATCGGAACTGGGATTCAATGCAGCCAGGAGCTTCCGACTCCTTCTACTATGGAGAGGTCATGGCAATCTCTGCAGTCAGACCTCTCTGTGCGCACTCACTCGCATGTGTGAGCGTCTCTAGACCCTGCCCGCTGCGGCTCCTGGCTCCTCGAGTCTCCCAGTCTCTGAGTCTCCGGGTGTTTTTCACTACAGTCCAGACTCCACCCATATGAGCCTGGGTTCATGGGGTTTTGGCTGGGGTTGGGGTTCAGTGCAGTCCGAACTGGGGTTCAGTGCAGTTGGGGCTTCCTTTCCCTTCCCGCCAGCCAAGCACTTGGCCGCACTTCCTCTCTCTGCACGCGTTTCCCTACCTCAGCACTTTGCGACTCCCCTGATTCATGAGCCTCTCTCCTTCTTTCTGGTTGTAGATTTTTCCACTCAGCCAGCTTTCCTGTGGTTTTGGATGATGTTCGTTCTGTCTTTTAGTTGTTGTTTTGAAATTGTGCAAAGCGGCAGCTTAGGTGCTTACCTAGGCTGCCATCTTGGTTTCTCCTCTAAGTATCTAATTTAAATTAGAATAAGAACAACAGGATAAATTCAAGTGAAAAGATAAAAAGCTAACACTTGTAGAACACTTTCTATGTACTAAACACTGTTTCATGTACTTTATAAGGTTTTCCTCATGTAATCTTTACAACAACCCTGTAAGGTAGATACTATTGTTATTCCCATTTTACAGATGAGAAAACTAAGGTACAGAGAGAAATGTATACAAACTTCGAACTAATAAGTGATAGAATTGGGGCTTGAAATTAATGGGGAAAATTTTCTTAAAGACTCAGTGGGTAGGATTAACAAAGCCAAAACTTGGTTTCTTGAAAAGACTAGTGAAATAAACAAACTATCTGAATGATGGATCAAGAAAAGTGCAGAAAGCACAAGTAGCATTAGAAATGTAAAAGGGGACATAACCTTAGATATAGAAGAGAATCTTTTAAAATAAGACAATACCTGAGTAACTATGCCACTAAATTTTACAATTCAAACAACAGTTTTCAACCCAAGGCTTTGGGTCAAGATGGCAGCATAGGTAAATGTGGTACTCACATCCTCACAAATAAATAAAAAATACAACTAAACTATAGGAAAACCATCTTTTCAGAACTGCCTGGAATCTAGCCGAATAGAAGTCCTACAACTAAGGATATAAAAAACAAGCCATATTAAGTAAGAGTGGTAGGAGAGGTGGATACAGGGAACAGGTTGGTCCCACACCCACGTGTGGTGATTAAAAATTGGGAGGTACGTCTTGGCTGCAGAGGTCTCCCTGAGAAGCAAGACTCAAATCAGGCTTCTTGGCTTAGGGTTCCAGTTCTAGGAAGAGAACTCCCCATAACTTCTGGCTGTAAAAAAACACTGGGGATTGTGGCTGAGTGAAACAGAGGCTGCTGGAGTCCCACGCGTTTCTCTTAAAAGGCCATGCACAAACGTACTCAGACTCACTTGCTCTGAGCTCTAGGGCAGGTGCAGTAGTTTACAAGGTTCCAAGTACATAGAGGGAGAAACTGAATTATCTGGCATCAGAGCAAGAACTTGCAGGACAGCTTTCTCCCAAACAGAAGTGTTGGTAGAGGCCATTGTTCCTTTGCTGAGTTATTCCCCCCCAGGGCCAGCAAGCAGGCACCATATCTGAGTCTCCATCAGCCTGGCTCACATTGTTATCCCTGCCCTGGTGATTCCCTGAGACTCCAGTCCTACCAACATGTGGGCCCACCCAAGCTGTTTCCAGTGGCTTTTCCATAAAAATGACCTGTCTTGGGTGCACACTTCATACTTTCCTAAAATCTCTCAAACAAGCATCATCTCACCAAGATGTGCCCCACATATCTCATTAAGTGACCCCAGGCCAGGCTCTAGCGTCAGCCAGCCTTGCTTCACAGCTTGGCTTCTCCTGGGCTTCCATAAGTAGCGGCCACTTTGTAACTCATGCCAGGTAGCTCCAGGCAGAATACAGGCCGTGGATGACCTTGATCTGTATGTCCTGGTGGAGTAGGCAGGTACAGCAGGGAGGGCAGATGTGGGCAATCGGACCGGCAGGGGAAGGCAGTTGGGCATCAATCAGTCCGTCAAGGGAGTGGTCAAGGGAGTGGTTAGGGGGAGATCGAGCAGGCAGGCAGAAGCATTAGGGGCAATCAGGCAGATAGGCAGGTGAGGGGTTAGGGGCCAGCAGTCCTAGATTGTGAGAGGGATGTCCAATTGCCGGTGTAGGCCGGATCCCACAGTGGTCAGCAAACTCATTAGTCAACAGAGCCAAATATCAACAGTACGACGATTGAAATTTCTATTAAGAGCCGAAAACCAATTTCTGTGCATAGGCCATGAAGTTTCAATCACACTATATGTGCGCCTGTATGTGGTATTTTGTGGAAGAGCCACACTCAAGGGGCCAAAGAGCCTCATGTGGATCGTGAGTTGCAGTTTTGCTGACCACTTAAGCAATATTTTAGATCTTGGGAAGTGATACTTATACAACCCTTTTGAATTTATATCCTGAACTTGAGTAAGTGCAGTGAAAACAGTGGGAAATTTTGTTTTCTGGGTCTTAACACACATCAGTGCTGGAAGCTAGCAAAAGTAAGGGTTTTTACATCTTTTCTGTTACGTTGAAATAAGGAAGTGGAATCCTTTATCCATTGCAGCCCTTTTGGAAAAGATTCATTTATATATGAAAGTAAAAGGAATTGGAGTATCATTTTAATTCCTTGGCTATCTTCAGTCATTCCTTCAGCAAATATTTACTTAGTCCCAGTTATTTGCCAAGCATTATTGTAGGTGCTAGGAACACAGAATGAAAGACTTCGACTAACACCCTTGCCATTATGGAGCAGATGGCAGGCAAAACCAAAATAAATAGTAAATTATATATCAAATTACAGTATGACAAGTGCTAAAGAGGAAAAAAGGATCGGGGAAGGAGGATAGAAATGGGGATTGTATTACAGTTTTAAATAGGGTAAGTGGGAACACTGAAAATAAGTAAAGGGATAGTTTATACATGAATTTGGCAATGTAACGGGATACAATATCAACACCCAAATATCTATGGCTTTTTATACACCAATATTGAATGCTCAGGAAAAGAAACGAAGCAAACAATCCCATTTGCCATTGCAACAACAAAAAAAAATTAAAATACTTAGAAATAAGCTTAACCAATGAGATAAAAGACTTGTACTCGGAAAATTACAGTACATTGAAAAAGCAGATAGAGGAAGATATAAAAAATGGAAGAATATGCCATGTTCATGGATTGATAGAATTAACATTATTAACATGTACATAGGCAGTCTACACATTCAGTGCAATCCCTGTTAAAATACCAAGAGCATATTTCAGAGATCTAGAACAGATACACCAAAAATTTAAATGGAACCAAAAAAGACTCCAAATAGCTGCAGCAGCCTTGAAGAATAAGAACAAAGTTGAGGAGTCACAACATCAGACATCTCTTGTAGCAGTATGCTTCTAGATACATCTCCTGGGACAGAGGAAACTGAAGAGAAAATGAACAAATGGGATACATCATAATAAAAAGTTTCTGTTCAGCAAAAGAAATCAATAAAATGAAAGGTATCCCTGTATGGGAGAACGTATTTTGCAATAATACATCTGATAAAGGATTAATATCCAAAATATCTAAGGAACTCATACAACTTCACAAAAGGAAGACAAACAATCCAATTAAAAAGGACCTCAATAGACACTTCTCCAAAGTGGACATACAGACCACCAAGAGACATATGAAAAATGCTCAAAGTCACTGATCACCAAGAGATGCAAATTAAAACAAGAATGAGGTATCACCTCACACCTGTCAGAATGGCTACCATCAACAGATCAACAAATGACAAGTGCTGGCGAGGACGTGGAGAAAAGGGAGCCCTTGTGTACTGCAGGTGGGAATGCAGACTGGTGCAGCCATTATGGAAAACAATATGGAACTTCTTCAGAAACTTAAATATGGAACTGCCATATGACCTAGGAATATATCCTAAGAAACCAGAAACACCAGTCAGAAAGAACATATGCACCCCTGTATTCATAGCAGCGCAGTTTACAATGGCTAAGATCTGGAAACAGTCCAAGTGCCCACCAGCAGATGAGTGGATAAAAAGCTGTGGCACATTCACACCATGGAATACTATGCAGCAGTAAAGAAGGACTTCTTACTCTTTGGGACAGCATGGAAGGGCCTGGGGAGTATCATGTTAAGTGAAATAAGCCCGTCAGAGAAAGACAAGTACCCCATGGTCTCACTAATATGTGGAACCTAATGAACAAAACAAACTGATGAACAAAGAGGATCCAGAGACATGGCATCATGGAACAGATTGCGGAATCTCAGAGGGAATCTGGGGTAGGGTGGGTGCATGTGCAGTAATCAACCAAAGACCTTGTATGTATGTATGTATATATATATATCATGGACACTGGCAATAGTGGTGAAATTCTGGAGCAGGGCGTGGGGACAGGCTAGACGGGGTCAATGGGAGTGGGGCATATATGTATTAATTCTGACAATAAAATTTTTTTTTAAAGATTTTTAAAAATACACCTTCCATTTTGTTCAGCTCATTGAAGCACTGGTCTAGTTGCTAGATGGGATGCTGCTTGATTCATGAAGCCTTCCTAAAAAAAGAGTAATATGCAAATTAACCAGCACTCTGCTATACCAGCAAGCCACGCCCACCAGCCAATCAGAATGACTATGCAAATAAACCCAAGATGGCTCCTAGAAGGGAGGCTTGGGTTTCCCCAGCAACAGAGGAAGCCAAGCTTTCCACACACTCTGGTGGCCCCAGGCCTCCACTCAAGGATACAAAGTTTTAATTATAGAAGATAAAGCCCAAGAAAAATGGCGACAGCCACAGAGCTGGAGAGAGCCGGCTAAGGTTGTCCCCTGCAACAGAGGAAGCCAAGCTTTCCACCTGCCCTGACCAGCCTAGGCCTCCGCTCCAGGCTACAAAGTTTCAATTGTAGAAAGTGAATAAATTCCAGATACCAGGGCATCTGCTTGTTGCCAGGGGGCATGGCTGGTCTGCAAATGAACACAGGCCCCTTGCCAGGCCGCCCCATGCCCCAAGGGAACACCCACCCTGATCCAGGACACCCTTCAGGGCAAACCAGCTGGTCCCCACCCATGCACCAGGCCTCTATCCTACCTAATAAAAGAGTAATATGCAGATTGACCCTCATTCCAACACACAAGATCAAAATAGCTGCCCATATGTGGTCAAAGATCCTGCCCCCATGTGGACACAAGATGGCCACCACAAGATGACCAGCAGGGGAGGGCAGTTGGGAGGGAACAGGCCTGCAAAGGAGTACAGTTGGAGGCGATAAACTCTGCAGGGGAGGGCAGTTAGGGGTGACCAGGTAGGTAAAGGCGGGAAGTTGGGCTCAAACAGTCTGGCAGGGGAGCAGTTAGGCATCAATCAGGCTGGCATGGGAGTGGTTAGGGGGTGATCAGGCTGGTAGGCAGAAGTGGTTAGGGACAATCAGGAAGGCAGGCAGGGGAGCAGTTGGGAGCCAGCAATCCTGGATTGTGAGAGGGATGTCTGACTGCCCGTTTAGGCCCGATCCCACCAGGGATCCCTCAAGGGGTCCCAGATTGGAGAGCGTGCAAGCTGGGCTGAGGGACACCCCTCCCCACCCCTGTGCATGAATTTTGTGCACTGGGCCTCTAGTTACTTAATATAAAGCAAGATAGATTTTTTTAAAAAGAAAGAAAACAGTAACCACTTGGAAGATATATGATATCAAGTCATACAGATGTTGCCCTGGGTGGTGTGTCTCTGTTGGATGTTGTCCTGTGCACAAAAGGTTGCTAGTTTGATTCCCAGTTAGGGCTCAAGTCCCAGTAGGGGGCATGCAGGAGGCAGCTCAGGAATGTTTCCCTCTGTTATCTCTCTCTATCTCTCTCTCCCTCCACCTCTCCCTCCCTCTCAAAAAAATTTATTAAGAACTCACACACAGCCGAAACCGGTTTGGCTCAGTGGATAGAGCGTCAGCCTGCAATCTGAAGGGTCCCAGGTTCGATTCCGGTTAGGGGCATGTACCTTGGTTGTGGGCACGTGCAAGAGACAGCTGATCGATGACTCTCTCATCAATGTTTCTAACTCTATCTCTCTCCCTTCCTCTCTGTAAAAAATCAATAAAATACATTTAATTAAAAAAAAAAAAAAAGTCACACACATCATACAAATGTCTTAGGGAAAAGTTTTACAGGTAGGGACATCCCTGGAATGTTTAAAGAGCAAGGCAGCTTGTGGGCCATTGTAGAACTCTGAGTGATTGGGAAGCCATTGGAGGCTTTGAACAGAGGAGTGAATGTGCTATAATATGCTTTTTATTATCGCTTTGGCAGCTATGTTGAGAATGTATTGTAGGTGGACGAAGGTAGGAGCACGGACAGGTAGGAGGCTGTTTCAGTAATCTAGGCACAAGTTGTTAGTGACTTGGACCAGAGAGATACTACGTGGAGGTCGTGAGATGTGCATAGGTTCTGGATGTATTTTGAAGCTAGAACCAACAGGTTTTGCTGAAGGAATGAATGTGGAATATCAGAAGAAAGAGGGAGTAGTCAAGAATGATTCCAGGATTTTAGACCTGGGAAACTAAAAGAGCAGAAATAGACTTTAACTGAAATGGGAAAGATGGGGAAGCCTAGAAGATTTGGGAGTTGAGAAAGACCACAAGCAATGAATTTTATAGCTTCTGGTCATATTAAGTCAATCATTATACTATTTCAGCTGCCTTAAAAGGAAATCTCATACCAGTCTTTTATTTTTGCCTATGTGTTATCAAGTATCTTTTTAAAGATATTCCAATTTGTTCAGAGTCACTGATTCCAAACTTTGGTACTCTTCAAAGCATTTGCCTTGGGTCACATTGATTAGGATGGAAAGGGCAACCAATGTTGAACAAATTTCTAACTTTGATAGGTTAAAATTATTTGTGGTGAGAAAAGTGCAATCTACTCTTATCTAGAATTTATTCCCAAATTCAGAATACCTTATAATACTCTTTACTCCTTGGTGAAGTGAATGTATATAAAATATGTGTGTAGGGGGTTGGGCGTCTAGTCATCCGTGCTCTTGGAGACCTGGTGTCTGGAAGGGATGTGTCAGCCAGGGTTCATCAGGAAGGCTGGAGCCACACTGATTATTTTAACAGAGAATTTGGTTTTAGGAATTGACTATACAGGTATTAGGGGATTGGAAAAACTAAAAGAAGTAGTAGCTTAACCAGGAAGCACCTGCCACCCCAAGACGTTGAGTTTACAGAACCTGGAAGCTTGGAGAAAGTGTGCTCTGTGGACCCTCTCTGGTACTCGGAGCCAGCTACTGCTGGCAGCTCTGGAGCTCAGGGAGGGCCCTGAGGAGCTGGCACTCAGACCCCAAGAAATAGGTCCCACTGGCTCTGAAGGCGGCAGGAGGCTGGTTCTGGGAAGTGGCTTACTGCTGCTGCCAGCGTGGAGGGTGCTGTTCAGGTGACGCTGACCGAATAGCAGACTAGCTTAGGAGGAAGGAAGCTCCTTCTCCCTCTCCAGCTGTCTCTAGTTGCCGGCAAGCAGAGTCTCCCAGGAGCCAGCTACTGGAAGACAGATTGGCAGTGTCCCATTCAGCATCACACAGTGGGTGTGTGGGTCCAAGTGTGAGTTTCTGGTTTTGTTTTGTCTTTTTGTTAAAAAGTGATATAATCATTTTAAGGAGCATGGTACCTGGGAGACGACAAGACCTCAGATCTTGTCCTCTTGAAGGAAAGATTTCAGTCAAGAGACACAATGTAGCAAAGCAAGCAAGAATTTATTGGCTGCATCAAAACATACTCAGGACGGTGATACAAGGAACGGCCTAGAATAGAAGAAGCTACAGGAGAGCCTGGGCTGGGCTACTTTGCTCACTGAAGTCAGAGAAAAGGGGGCTTTGGAGAGGTTTAGGGGGTGAGCCTGGCGTGAGCTGCCTCTGTCCATTGTTCCCCTGGTTGCAAGTTTCCTGTGGTCCCTTAGAAGTTAGGGGATGCATGCCTGTGGGGGAAGGGAATGGCACATATGTGCTTCCCGTGGGTCCTTTGTATTGAGGGTATTTAGGGTGTTTATCTCTCTCTTGCAGGTGGAGGGAGTCTCAGGATAAGGGGGAGGGGGGTGTCTGAATAGAATATTCATCAGCTTTCCAAGGGTGCTTTTTTAGGGTCATGGTCTCCACTGATTGGTCAGCACCAGGGAGGGGGTCATTATCCAGTGCAGCTGGTCCTTAGGCAACAACAGTGTCACTTGTCTGGTTGTGCTGCTTTTCTGGGCCTGGAGCTGAAACACAGCTGAGGCCTAGATGTTATCTTTAGAGAGGAAAAGGTCAGGGGTTTCAAACCACATGACCAGCAATATGAAAGGTCCAAACCACAAGACCAGTGATATGAAAGGTCAGGGAGTCCAAACCAAGTGATCAGCAATAACCTGGGGGAGGAAAGGTCCCCCTGGGGCAAGATCCTTTCTAAGCACCCAGGGCTTTCTGCCCTGGTGACCATCTGTACTTGGCCTGTGGTGGTCCTTGCTCTGCTCATGTCTATCTAAATGCCTACAACAGTACTTTGTGTTTTTTTCTCATCACCTACCAACTCCTGACGTAGTAATGCACACTTGTTGCTTATTGATTGTGTGAACTTTGGCAAATTTCTTAACTTTGCTGAGCTTCACTTTTTCCTTCAGAGCTGTGAAGATGAAATAGTCTTAAGTACTCAATACAAGTTTCCCTTTTGATGTATTTACTCCTGTACTTACGGCACTTAAAACACTCCACTTGGCATCAGAAAGCCTGGGTTTCCATCTGTTTTTCAAATTACCAGCTGTGAGAAATTGAGTAAGTCACCTTAGCTCCCTGAACCGTCTTTCCTCGGTAAAAGTAGGAGTAATTTTACTTACGGCGATGGTCATACGGACAGTTATAAAGATGGTGCTGTGGTAACATAAAGTTGCCATTAAATACATCAGTTTTTCACTTACTCTGCACAGAAGACATAGATGCCGAGCTCTTCTGAACTGCTCTCTCTCTAAAAGTACTGTGCAGAAACCTTACCCATAATATACCGAGAAGATGCCACACACTGCTCCCTCCCAGCCATTTCTGCAACCACTGGTTGACTTTGTTTTGGGTCATTGTGTTTATTCCAGAGGAGATAGAAGACACACCCAGAGCCCCTCAATTAACAGCTATTATTAAAGAGTTTCTTCTGAGCACGGATGTGTCTAAAATTTCTGTGTAGCATCATATTTTTCTAATTGTGAGTTTTTTGTTTAACATAATTAACAAAAAAAAAAACTTTGGAGAAACTAGGTTAGGGAATTTGTAGTACAGAGTTGAATGGTATTTTGAAAATAGATTATCTCCTGTTTTTTAAAAAATACTTAATAGCCAAAACTGGTTTGGCTCAGTGGATAGAGCGTCAGCCTGCGGACTGAAAGGTCCCAGGTTTGATTCCAGTCAAGGGCATGTACCTTGGTTGCAGGCACATCCCCAGTAGGGGGTGCGCAGGAAGCAGCTGGTTAATGTTTCTCATCGATGTTTCTAGTTCTCTATCCCTTTCCCTTCCTCTCTGTAAAAAATCAATAAAATAAAAAAATACTTAATAAACCTAGCATTTATTGTATACTAATATGGAGGCCCCTAGTGAGGGATATAAAATATAATGCCATACTAGTTTGTCTTTCCTCTATGATTTTGGAAGTGTAAGAAAGGTCCAAACCTATTGAGAATTTCTGAGGGTTTGTGTTTTTTGTTGTTGTTGTTGTTGTTTGTTTTGTTTTGTTTTCCACTTATAATGGAGCAAGATCTGAAATGCTTCAGAGAATAACTGTTTTACAGGTTCTTTTATGCATTTGAAATTAAGGAAGGAACATAAAGAAGGTTACATGAAGCTGGGAGAAATAAGGCAGGGATTGGATTATAGGATAGTTCACAAGGTTATGTGCTCTCTCTTTTTGTTTGTTAATCCTCCCCTGAAGATACTTTTCCATTGATTATTAGAGAGAATGGAAAGGAGGGGCAGAAACTCAGAGGGAGCAACTTGGATGAGAGAGAATTATGTGCTCTCTCGAGGGTAGCTAGCACTATTTCTGCCCTGACCGGTTTGGCTCGGTGGATAGAGCGTTGGCCTTGCAGGCTCAAGGGTCTCAGGTTCGTTCCGGTCAAGGGCATGTGCATTGGTTGCAGGCACATCCCCAGTGTGTGGGCGGGAAACAGCTGGCCTATGTTTCTCTCTCATCGATGTTTCTAACTCTCCCTCTCCCTTCCTCTCTGTAAAAAATCAATTAAAAAAAAAGACTTATTTCTAAGATGTGTTAACCTGAGATGCACAGAATCAGTGGACAGGGCTTGCTTAGAACCTTGCATTAAAGAAGTTAAAGGCCTGGAGCATGACTACCCACCCACCAAGGCTTGCCCAGTTAAGACTATGATCAGATCACCCTCTGAGGTTACTTGCCATAGGACCCCTTTTTTTCATCCACAGAATTTACACTTGTGTAGAGGACAGTAGTCTTGGCACAGAAGGAAAGTGAAAGGTTTTGAATGAAGAGGAGATGGTTGAGCAGAAATACAAAGGTTAAGTGTGTTGAATTTATTTTGAGTAAATAAGGGAGCATTGGGGAAAGGTAAAGTCTAGTTGAAATATAATTTCAGGGGTGATGATGAAATATGTGGTCTCTAGGTGATGAAGATAGGACCGTTTCTTTATAAAGCAAAATTTTGCCATCCCTGCTGTAGGTCAGAATTTAGCTAGGTGGTTGGTCCTTTTTCAAAAACCTCATTATGAATGTCTCACTCATCACAAGTTCCCACAGCATGGATCCAAGGCAGGCTTTTTGGCGAGATTCTTGTGTATTACCACACATACACTCACAGAACTGTTTATTTAAGCATGTTATTTTCTTAAGGGTTTATGTTTAGATTTGGGTGAAATTGTTTTTTACACTGATATAAAAATAACCATGAGTGGAATTGCTCCAGTCATAAGTGTATATGTTAGATTAGGGATTGATGGGGTGGAGGTTAGAAATGGGAAGAGAATGGATGAGTTGCTGGTTTAGGGAAAAGACAGTATTCTTATGCTAATCCAAGCTCTGGCTGAGTAGCAAAGCAGCAGTACAAACAATGGCCTCGGAGCCAGAAAGTCTGCAGTGAGGGAGCCTTCTCAGAAGGCTTGTCAGCCCTGGCGCCTGGAGCTGCCTGGGAGGGGCCTCCAGAAGCCAGTCTTTTCCTTGTGCTTGATGGGTTTGGCAGCAGGCCAGCTTGTTGAAAATTCCCAAACCTCAGTACTAGAAAGTAAAAATCAAGGGTGGGGGCTTAACTGGAAGAGGAAAGAATGACCTTAGTTTGTTTTTTCAGCTGACCTCACCCTTTTCCTGTTTTGTGGTGGGTTTTTTGTGTGTTTAATACTCTGATCGAACTATTGGTTCACACTTCTTCCAGTTTGCAAAGCTTTAACATTTTTTATTTTGAAAAAATTTAATTTTATAGTTACTTTGCCTTAATATTATTTTCCTGAAGATGAAACTGCCCCAATCTATGTATGTATATAGCAAAGGAAATTTATTTAGATGCCTATTTGGACAATTTAATTTAATATAATTTATATAATTAGGAAAGTCGTCAGCATTTATATTAACAACTAAAATCACAAATTTCCCCAAAATTACATAGCAGATCAATTATAGGTAGAGATGATACATGAAACTGTAGGGCAGGGGAAACTTTACCCTTTCCCATTTAGTTATGCAGGTCGAATGATTCAAAAGACATATGGACAATTACTAGGAAAAAAATCTAATTTTAATACGTGTATGGGAGAAATTCATGTAAGCATGAAAATTGCAAAGACACTGAGGTAAAATTATATATATGTCATTTTGGACCAAGGAATGGGAGATAGGCAATTCACCAGTAGATGGGAAGGAGCAAACATTTGGTAAACAAATTCTGGCAGGACCACCCAGAAACAGTGGGACACAGAAGGGAATCTAGCAAACAGACTTATGCTGGATCCTCCCTGTCTGCCACACGTGATTCATATGTGCTAAGATGGGTATGCTGAGGTTCCCTTCCTGAAGCAAGTTTTTCTATTAGAATCTCTTTAGGTAGATAAGAGGAAAGGAGGAAAAAACCCTTTTCTTGAGTTTGTTGCACTTGTTTTCAGTTTAAAATAATCTACATGCCAGGTTAGCACCTTTCGAGGGCACTGACTCTGACCCCCACAAAACCAGTAGAGTGACATTAGAATTGACTCTTTTACATAGCCAGGATAGTATATGAAAAGTGCCTTTACCTAAAATACAAAACTGATGTCATCATTAAGAAATCTATAGTTTAAAGGGGCAAATGTAAGAGTGTATAACTAGTGGCAGTTTTTCTCACACAAAAAATGAGCCTTGAGGATCCAAGATGGCGGCAGAGTGCAAGGAAGCAAAACTCACCTCCTCCCAGGACCAAACTGGAATTACAATGAAATTATTGAACAATCATCCTGAATAACCAACCGAAGACTAGTTGGAGAGAGGCATTATAACCAAGGGTTTACAGAAGAAGCCGCATCAAGACCGGTAGCTTCAATGGTAGGAAGAATGGAGATGCGGAAGGAGTGGCCCTGCTCCCATAGGCGGCAGAGGAGGTTATGGAGTGATAGCTCAGATGCAGAGGTCCCCCAGCCCAGAAATAACCCAAAGTCTTTATGGTCAACGTAAGGTTTGAGGCGCAGGAAACTGACCATCAAGGAGTTTTAAAGTATATTCCCCAGTAATGAGTGGGACTCATTATGGAGGTAGAGAAGTCAGAATTGAAGGAGTTGGGAGGGGGATGGACCCAGCCGGGCTGCCACCTGGACATGGAGGATCAGCAACATGTGGCTGGTTTGAGGGAGCCTTTTAAGGGGAGGAACAGGAGAGGGTTGGACCCAGGGCAGAATAGGAAGGGGTGGGCTCCAGGACAGTTTGACACGTGCTGATTGATGGCTCAATGTCTTGGGGATGTCTCTGTGACAGATGCCAGTAATGTCATAACTCGGCTCACCAGTTGGGAGGAGGGAGAACCTTATAGTCAATATTTGAGAAAGGAGACAAGAAGATACAGTGGTGTAAAGACTGTCTATTCAATAAATGGTGTTGGGAAAATTTGACAGGTACATGCAAAAAAAATGAAACTTAAACCACCAATTTATACCATACAAAAGAATAAACTCAAAATGGATTAAAGACTTAAATGTTAGACTCAAAACCATAAAAATCCTAGAAGAAAACAGACAGTGAAATCTTGGACATTTCTTGCAGCAATATTTTTTCTGATATATCTCCTAGGACAGGGGAAATAAAAGAAAAATCAAACAAAAGCTTTATCACAGCAAAAGAAACCATCAACAAAATGAAAAGACAAACCACTGAATGGGAGAAAATTCGCCAAAGATACATCTAATAAAGGCTTAATGTCCACAATTTATAATGAACTTTAAAAATTCAACACCAAAAAGACAATTCAACTAAAAAATGGGCAAAGGACCTGAATAGACTATTCTTCAAAGAGGACATAAAGTTGGTCAAGAGACATGAAAAGATGCTCAAGGTCATTAATTAGAGACATGTAATTTAAAACCCCAATAAGATATCATCTCACACCTGTCAACAAATAACAAATGCTGGCCAGGATATGGAGAAAAAGGAACCCCTTGTGCACTTTTGTTGGGAATGCAGACTGGTTCCGTCAATGTGGGAAACAATATGGTGTTAACTCAAAAATTTTAAAAATAAAACTGTCCAGTAATTCCACTTATCAAAATATATCTGAAGAAACTCAGAACACTAATTTGAAAGAATATATATGTTTTTATATTCATTTTGACGTTATTTACAATACCCAAGATTTGAAAGCAGACCAATTGCCAATCAGTAGATGAGTGGATAAAAAAGCTGTGGTACATTTATACAATGGAATACTGCTCTGTCAGAGTAGTAAAGAAGGAAATCTTACATTTTTGTGACATGGATGGACCTGGTGAATAATAATATTATTATTATTATTATTTTATTTATTTTTTTAAATATATTTTATTGATTTTGTACAGAGAGGAAGGGAGAGAGATAGAGAGTTAGAAACATCGATGAGAGAGAGTCATCGATCAGCTGCCTCTTGCACACCCCCTACTGGGGATATGCCCGCAACCAAGGTACATGCCCTCGACCGGAATCGAACCCAGGACCTTTCAGTTCCCAAGCCGACGCTCTATCCATTGAGCCAAACCGGTCTTGGCTATTATTATTATTATTATTTTAAATGTATTGGTTCTTTGCTTTTTTTTTTTTTTTTTTTACAGAGATGAAGGGAGAGGGAGAGTCAGAAACATTGATGAGAGAGAAATATCAATCAGCTGCCTCCTGCACACCCCCTATTGGGGATGTGCCTGCAACCAAGGTACATGCCCTTGACTGGAATCAAACCTGGGATCTTGAGTCTGCAGGCCCATGCTCTGTCCACTGAGCCAAATGGGTCAGGGTGGACGTGGCAAATATTATTATAAATTAAGCCAGAGAAAAACAAATACTGTATGACTTCACTAAATTTGGTTTTTTTTACTTCACTTATATGTGGAAACTAATGAACAAAATAAACTCACAAACAAAATAGAAATAGCCAAAACCGGTTTGGCTCAGTGGATAGAGCGTCAGCCTGCGGACTGAAGGGTCCCAAGTTCGATTCCGGTCAAGGGCATGTACCTTGTTTGAGGGCACATCCCCAGTAGGAGGTGTGTGCAAGAGGCAGCTAATCGATGATTCTCTCTCATCGATGTTTCTAACTCTCTATCCCTCTCTCTTCCTCTCTGTAAAAAATCAACGAAGTATATTTAAAAAAAAAAAAAGAAAGAAAGAAAGAAATAGACTCATAAATCCAGAGAACAGATTGGCAGCTATTAGAGGGGAGAGGGGAATAGGCTGGTGACATGGATTAAGCCCAAAAAGGGGAGAGGATTAAGCCCAAAAAACCCTCATAGACAACAGTATGATGACTACCAGAGTGAAAGGGAGGAGTTAGAGGGTATCCTAATAAAAGAATGATATGCAAAGTGACCATGACTCCATTACACAAGATGGCTGCCCTCATGTGGACACAAGATGACCACCACAAGGTGGCCTTCCAGGGAGGGCAGTTGGGAGGAACCAGGCCCACAGGGGAGGGCAGTTGGGAGGAACCAGGCCTACAAGGGAGGGCAGTTGGGGGTGATCAGGCCTGCAGGGGAGGGCAGTTAGGGGTAACTGGACCTGCAGGGGAGGGCAGCTGGGGGGGACCAGGCTTTCATGGGAAGGCAGTTAGGGGCAATTTGCCGAAAGGGGAGCAGTTAGATGTTGATCTGGGTAGCAGGGGGTGATCAGGTTGATAGGCAGAAGTGGTTAGGGGCAACCAGGCAGGCGAGCGGTTGGGAACCAGCAGTCCTGGATTGTGCGAGGGATGTCCGTCTGCCCATTAAGCCCAGTCCCAGTGGGACATCCCTCTAAAGGTTCCAGATTGGAGAGGGTGCAGGCTGGGCTGAGGGACAGCCCCCCTGCACAAATTTCATGCAGTGCACCTGTAGTGAGGTGATAAGTAGTGATAAAAGGAAACTTAAGGCGGTGAATATACAATATACAGATGATATTTTATAGAATTGTATACCTGAAACATAATTTTATTAACCAACTAGAGGCCCAGTGCACGAAATTCATGTGTTTCCCTCAGCCTAGCCTGCACCTTCTCTAATCGGGGACCCCCTTGGGGGATGCCCGACAGGGATCAGGCCTAAACCAGCAATCTGGCATCCCCCTCATAATCTGGGACTGCTGCCTCCTAACCACTCACTTGTTTGCCTGCCTGATTGCCCCTAACTGCCTCTGCCTACCTGCCTGATCACCTCTAACTGCCCTTCCCTGCAGGCCTGATTTCACCCCCAATAACCCTCCTCTGTCAGCAATTTGGTTTCTATGCCAGTTAGCGTCAAAAGCTTTGCCTCCTAGGCAGCCATGGCTTCTTATAGTTCACCCAGATTTGGTTCTGATTGGTCAGTTTTTATGCCAGTCAACATCAAAAGCACTGTTTCCTCTACCCTAACTGGTTTGGCTCAGTGGATAGAGTATCTGCCTGCTACTGAAAGGTCCTAGGTTCAATTCTGGTCAAGGGCATGTACCTTGGTTGCGGGCACAACTCTAGTAGGAGGTGTGCAGGAGGCAGCTGATCAGTGTTTCTCTCTCATTGACATTTCTAACTCTCTATCCCTCTCGGTTCTTCTGTAAAAAATCAATAAAGTATATATTTTTTAAAAGCACCAAATGTGCGCATGTATGAGGAGATAAAGAGGTTTGGGGGAGTCTCGCCTGGGAGAGTAAGGGACGTAGAAGAGAAAGGGAAACAGAGACACAATGAGAAACATCCATTGGCTGTGTCCTGCCTGGCGGGGGACACAGCCAAGGTGCTGTTGTCACACTACTGCCCAGGGCTCTCAAGCCCCCATGGAGATCCCATCCTTCCAGCCCTTGAAGCAGGAGGGCCAGGCCACTGAGGTCCTGGTCCTGGACTCCCTGTGACACTGTTTCGGCCACTTCCACCTGGGCGAAGCGCAGGCCGCTGGAAGGCGCCCTGTGCAGGGACTGGCTGCAGCTCGTCCCTGAGCGCCTTCCCTGCTGACATCCAGGCCTGGGTGTGCAGCTGCGGGCCCCAGAGCAGCGAGGGGGCGCTGGCCCTGCTGGAGGAGCTCGGGACCAGCGACGTGGGCCCTTCGGGATGGGACGGAAGGCTCCGGGGTCAGCCTCCAAAAGGAAGACGGTGGGATGATGGCTCTAGAAGACGCGGTCCCAGGGGCTGAGGAGCCGGCCTCCGGGACGCCCAGACAACTGCGCCCCTACAAGAAGGAGCCCGGCAGCCCCTCCCCCCACCCCTCCGGCCCTGCCCGCGCCTGACTTGCCCGCCCTTCTGGCCGCCGCCGCGGGCACCGTGTCCTGCCCCGAGTGCGGCAAGACGTCCCTGATGCCGGCGCCCCTGTTGTGCCATCTGCAAAGCCACTCGGCCGAGAAGCCGCACGCCTGCCTCCAGTGCGGCAAGACCTTCCGGCGCAAGGTGCACCTGCAGCGCCACCGCGGCCCGCACCCCGGCGGCCCCGGCCCCCGGGCCGCGCTGCACCCGCTGCTGGCCCGGGAGAGGCCGCACGCCTGCGAGTGCGGGAGGACCTACTGGCGCGGCCAGACCTCTTGCGCCACCGCAGGATGCACTCGGGTGGGCGAGCGCCCCTTCGCCAGCTGGCAGTGCCTCAGGGTCTTCGGCCGCCGCTCGAACCTGCTGCTGCGCCATCAGCGCATCCTCCGCAGGGCGGCAGCAGTGGCAGCGCAACCCGGGGAGGGGGGGTGGGGCTTCCCGCCGTGGCCACTGGCGTAGCCGCCTGCCCCCCGCCTTGCTCCTCTTTGGGCCGAACCACCCTGTACCCGACCGACCGTTCTTGGGTCCTTCCCAGCTGTTTCTGCCCCAAGCCCAGCTTTCCCTCGAGGCTGGGGGCGGAGCTGCCCACTATTGGGGCTGGGAGAGCTTCCGTTCTGAGTGGACTTTTTTCCCTAAGTTCAGAGAAGCTTGTGTTTTTCTTCTGAATTTTGTCTCAGTTTGCAAAGGACAGTGAGAAGTTGAGGCAATTAGATCTCCCCTCTGCCTACCCTTCATGACCCCCAGCCCATGAAAGGGGCCTCCTCATTGTCCCCTGCCCCCTCCCTGCCTCGCGCACCCACCCTCTGGAGGGGGGCAGTGAGGCGGGCCGGCGGCCCAGGAGAGGAGCGCAGGTGAGCCCCTTGGGCAGAGGGCGGCTGAAGGTAGGGGATTGGACCTTGACCCCTCCGCCTCGCCGGGACAGATTGGGGGGCAGGGGCGGGGCCTGCAGCGGGCTCCTTGGTCTGTGACCCAGGAAGGCCGGAGGTGGACGGAGGTGCGCACTCTGAGAAGCACATGGAAGCAATTCACCAGCATCTGCCCAGAATCAAGCCCCGTCCCGGCTTCTGTGGAGGTGCCACTCTCGCTGGCGGGTGGGGGGGGGCAAGGACCCTCCGGAACCCACTCAGCTCCTGGGGCAGCGGTTCCTGCCCTTGTCTAAAGAGGGGGCCCGGTGAGCGGTGATGGGAGGGGAGCGCTCCCCCATTCCCATCCAGCGGGAGGTACGCACACGTTACTCTCAGACTAAGGGAAAGGGCCGGCTCAGCTCCCCACCTTCTGGGGTTGTGGGTCTGGAGAGCAACTGTGACCGCAAGCCAGGCTGGTGCTCCCCGAGTTCTGTGCGGGCCTGGCGGGTGGCCAGAGGCCCGGGATTGGGCCCCGGGGGTGGTCATTCTGTCTTGTCTCCTTGGGGTCTGGCCAGCGGCTCTATAGTGTTCCACGCCTTCCCGTATCGGGTGCTCAGCCTGGGGGCAGAGGCAATGCCAGGAGTGACTGGAGCAGCCTGGGCTGCCCTCCTCGCTTGGTCCCTGAACCCATTCCAGTCCCACTTCCAAACACCCCCTCCCCTCTTCCCAAGCAGTGTCTCCCTCGATCCCTCACCTCCTAGGTCCAGCCGCTACTGACAGCTCCGCACTCACGGCTTCTGATGGCTTTCATGAGTGACCACATGGAGTGAAGGAGAGGGGAGAGGCGGCAGCGAGTTCCTGCTAAGTGGGAACCCACCTGGTCTGCGACTGGGTCTCCGCCACCTGCAGACCGGGCTGGCGGGCCGGGGCCAGGCAGGGCCCCAGGAGTGGGCACGGCAGGGGCAGCACCTGTGCGCCAGCCCAGCCTCCTGCAGCCCTGGTCAGTGCGCCGCCTCGCGGAGAGCTGGGACGGACATTGTTATGCGAGATCCATGGGGCACCTGATGGCTAGGGAGGAACCCAAGCCGACAGGAAACCCCTGTCCGGCTGCTCTTGGGGATTACACTCCAGGGAGAGGAGGAAGACCGACAGCCAGCAGATGCGGAAACAGCCATGGATCTGCGCAACGGCCTACGGACTGAAGGGTCCCAGGTTCGATTTTGGTCAAGGGCGCGTATCTTGGTTCAGGCTCCTCCCGCCTGGGCTCATGCAGGAGGACAGCAGCAAACTATGAGCTGGGCCGAAACCGGTTTGGCTCTGTAGATAGAGCGTCAGCCTGCGGACTAAAAGGTTCTGGGTTCGATTCTCGTCAAGGGTATGTACCTTGGTTGCGGGCACATCCCCCAGTGTGGGGGGAGGGGTACAGAAGGCAGCTGATCGGTGACTCTCATTGGTGTTTCTAACTCTCTATCCCTCTCTCTTCCTCTCTATAAAAAATCAATAAAATATATTAAAAAACAAAAAAACTGTGAGCTGGGAGGTTGTGGTTGGAGTCCCTGTCAGGGCACATGCTCTGGGTCTGGGCTCCATTTAGGGGGCGGGGGAGAGAGACACGACGGCTGGTCATTGGTTCTCATCATTGATGCTTCACTCCTTTCCTCTCTGAAATCAATAAAAATATTTTTATATTAAAAAAGGACCAAAAAATAATAATAATGAAGTTTCTCCGAGTCTTTAAAAAAAAAAGTTACTTGCCGAAACCGGTTTGGCTGTCAACCAGCGGACTGAAAGGTCCCAGGTTCAATTCCGGTCAAGGGCATGTACCTTGGTTGTGGGCACATTCCCAGTGGGCGATAAGGTTGCCTTAATGTCTCAGCAGTTGACTCAGGTGCTAATGTGAAGAGAGGTTACAAAGGAGGTATTTGAAGTCACTTTACCTTTAGTCTATCCTTGGCTGATAGCTATTCTCCATATAAGTTATTGCAGGTGTTTTGCCTATAAAAAATGTCTTTCAGACGAGATTGCCCTGGATAGCACCTGTTACTGCCTGTGCCCTGTTGGCAAGTGTGTTATAAACATGTATGTGAGGAGGAAACTTATATTGAGCACCTACTCTGTACCACCCTCCAAAATACTTTATAATATATAGTTTACATTACATTATGTACATAAAATATCCAGCAGGCAGTCAATATAAGGTAGCAGTTAACACCTGGACTCTGGGATCAGATCTTCTTGATTAGATTTATAGTCCTGCCACTTACCAGCTGTGTGGTCTTTGATAAATTTCTTATGCTTTACTTGCCTCGATTTCCTCATATGTAATGTACCTATCTTATAAAGTAGTTGGGATGAATTGATAAAATAATATTAATGCATTCAAAGCATTTATAATGGTGCTGGTGCATAATTACATATGACTATTTGTTAGCTATTTCATTTAGTTCTCAAAATAATTGGGAGTTAATATAATTCCAATTTTACAGATGAGGAAACTAACCAGAGAGGGTTAGGTTACTTGTTTAAGGCACAGTCAGGATTTGAGATGCTTAGAGTAGCAGTCACAGATAGGTGGGGGGAACCACACATAATCCTTTTGCTCTGAAAGGCGCTTAGAGTCTGGTGGACACCCTGCTAGATGTCTCGTTGTACCTTTGATGAGACAAGACCATGTGTTAAGTTTCAACAAATTGATGAAGAAACTGACACTGAAAGGTGGAATTAATCATAGCAATCCATTTCCTCCCTAAGACTGAGCTTCTTGAAGCAGAAACTGTCATGCTTATATTTGTTTTTCTACCACCTTATAATTTGGGGTAATATATACTCAAAAAATGCTGTTGGTGAGTGAGTGTATGAATAAATAAGGAAAAGTTTCATGAGGGTGTGAGAGCTAGAGCTGGTAAGGGAGGCAGAAAGGATCCAAAGGTTTTGGTTTGGGTGACTGGCCAGAGAGAGCTCCACCCTGCTCTGTGCTAGCAAGTGGAGGAGGAGGAGGAGCAGGCCTAGGGGAGTGAGAAGGAAAGTTAATGAGTTTAATTTAGATAGGTGGAGTATAATCCCAGCAGAGATAGTTATAGGCACATAGAGATAGAGAGAGAGACAACAGGGTTAGAAACATACTGGAAACTTCTTTTGAATTTGGAACCTGGAACAAGTCTCTCTAGAATCATAATTTTATGTCAGATTTTCCTGAGAAATGTCACATTGCAGGTCTTATTCTGTAATTATTTCAGACTTTGCATCTTACTCTCTTAGCACTATATAGATGGGAAGCAAATTAATTTCCTAGTAGAGAAGTGAGAAATTGCAGAGGTTTCAGAACTAAGCTGTATATAAAATGTGCAATATAAGTGACTTCTCATTGTAAACCTTATTTCTTCAGTACTGGGAGTGGCTTTGGAGAGCTAGTAAAAGTGAAAAATTTTCAGCTGGGTAAAGTAGAAACTCAGGTTACTTATAGTAGAAACTAGAGGCCCAAAGCAAGAAATTTGTGCAAGCATAGGCCTTCCTTCCCCCAGCTGCCTGCACCTCCCTCTGGCTTCTGGGCCCCAGGCATCCTCGCAGCCCCCGCTTAGTCCAGAAGCTCGTTTGGTCTAATTAACCTGCTATGCTTTTATTATTATAGATGATACCAGGGTTAATTGTGTCATCAGTAAAGTTTTATTTTATATAATAAAGAGCTAATATGCAAATGGTCATCACGCCATTATGCCGAAATGGCTCAGACACTCAACACTGGGAGAGAAGAATGTGAACCAGCCAGGCACAGATTGGAGGGGTTGTGGGGGGGACTGGGGACTACCCAGGCACAAATGAGGAACGGGGACCAGCCAGGCTGTGGTCCCAGGCATCTGCAGCTATGGCCCGGGCAAAGCTGCCCACCCATGGTCTCCTGCAGCTACGGCCAGCCCAGGTAAAGCTGGCCTATGCCAGCCAGAGGGAGGGAAGCCCAGTTCCACCCGGCCAGAGGAGGGAATCCTAGGTCCTGGGTGTGAGGTAAAAGCAGTTAGGGGCGATTAGGCAGGCAGGTGAGCAGTTAGGAGAGATAATTGGTCCCAGTTGTGAGAGATAATTGGACATCCCCTGAGGGGTCCTGGATTGGAGAGGGTACAGGCTGGGCTGAGGGCCTCCTCACCACCACCACCCCCTTCCCCCCCCCCCACACACACACACAAATTTCATGCACCAGGCCTCTAGTTCATTCTATAATTCAGGCTGAAGTCAATAAAATCAAATTGCCTGTACCAATAGGATGGGAGCAAAACAGAATTAGGTTCATCTTTATACAAACTAGCCTTTTTTTTTTTTCTGTTAACTGTTTATTTTACAATTGCTGAACCTTAATTGGAGAGGTTTTATTTCACACCATCCATATTAAAAATTCAATTTTAGCTGAAACCGGTTTGGCTCAGTGGATAGAGCGTTGGCCTGTGGACTGAAAGGTCCCGAGTTCGATTCCTGTCAAGGGCATGTACCTTGGTTGCGGGCACATCCCAGTAGGGGGTGTGCAAGAGGCAGCTGATCGATGATTCTCTCTCATCGATGTTTCTAACTCTCTATCCCTCTCTCTTTTTAAAAAAATTTTTAAAAATTTAAAAATTTTTAAAAAACCCTCAATTTTCTAGTAAAGTCATATTTGCCATATTTTAGGAAAATAATTTTATTTAAGGTACATTTCTATTGGTTTTACTTTCATGATAGAGCTCACGGCGTACTTGAATGTGTGATTTTCTAGGTGGGCTTTTGCTTCTATCTATAGAATACATTATTTATTAGAAAGATTCAAGACTTTTTTTTTAATGTTTTATTTTTTTTTCTTTATTGATTAAGGTATCACATATTTGTCCTCAACCCCCCATTCCAATCCCTCATCCCTCCCCACTAATGCCCCCACCCCCGTATTGTCCTTGGCCGCTGGTTAGGCTCATATGTGTGCACATAAGTCCTTTGGTTGATCTCTCTTTTATCCCCACCCTCCCTTTGAGGTCCAACAGTCTGACCCATGGCTCCTTATCTCTGGTTCTGTTCTTCAAGACATTTTTATCACATCTACTAGGATTTGAAAGATTATTAATGAATAGTGTAGTATTTTAAATTTAACTTTTTCTGTTTATTCCTAAATAACTTAATTACTTTAGAGTATCCAGAAAAGACTATTGAGATTATTTAGTGTGTTTATCTGTTTACATATTGTAATCTATGGTCAGAGTGGTGATTATCCATTACTAAATATCTAAGCTTTTACATTACAGTCCCCTTTTTAAAAAGCTATGGTAACTTCAGTCTTTAAAAATATATTTTCATTATTTAAAATTATGTTTGAAAAAAAAAATAAACAAAGTTATATTTGAGCTGGCCACATGGCTCAGTGGTTGAGTGTCAACCTGTGAATCAGGAGGTCATTGTTCCATCCAGTCAGGGCACATGCCAGGGTTGTGGGCTTGATCCCCAGTTAGGGGTGTGAAGGAGGCAGCCGACCAATGATTCCCTCTCATCGTTGATGTTTCTATCTCTTTCTCCCTCTCCTTTCCTCTCTGAAATCAATAAAAACATATTTTAAAAAATAGTTATATTTGGGCATTTGTTTTTCTTTCTTTGTTTTTAAAAACTTTTTAAAATTCAGTCATATTTATTATCTTTTTCATATTTTTATCTTCCAGGAGTCAGAAGAAAGCAGTGGAAATTGGAGTCATTGTAAAGTCATTGAAACCATTTACAAGAAAATCTCAGTGAATAAAAGTTGTTTAAATTAGTGACATAACAAGACCAGTTATTAAGGTGACAGTGTACAGGAAACGTTAAAATTGAACAATGACTCAGCTATACGTTTATGTCACCTTATTGGGAGCCTATCTGTCCATCATGTCTCCTGTTCAAGGTAAACCATTGTTCATCTAAGCAATCTTACCTCTTTTTACATAATTTATTTCTGTATATATAAAAAAGCATTTATTCCTGCAACTATTTCAGCTCCTTTTTTTTGAACAGTTAGAGTCAGTATAGCAGCATAAATTTTAAGTAAAGAGACAAAGAACAAGTTTCCCAAATAACTTTTGAACTTGACTGTGATAGGAACATTTTCAGTATGTGTAAAATCTAAGCCTTTCTGAACCTGTTCTCTTATTCATAGCATAGGCATTGTGATAATAGCATCAGTTCTTGTGAGGATTAAATGAGATAAAATAAAGTAAAGTAATTGACCTACTGCATGTGGTACAGGTGATAGTACTTAAGACTTAGTTTAGCCCAGCTGGTGTGGCTCAGTGGTTGTGCTTGGACCCATGAACCAGAAAACTTCCAGTCAGGGCACATATCTGAGTTTTGGGCTCGATCCTTGGTGGGGGGGCTTGCAGGAAGCAGCCGATTGATATTTCTATCTCTGTATCCCTCTCCCTTCCTCTTTCTAAAAAATAAATAAAAACATTTTTAAAGAAGAATTAGTTTAAAATTCCCGTCTCTTTAAAATACAATAAATAATAAATTAAATAATTTAAAAAATTATTGTTGTTAAAAGGCTTCAGAAATATAAATGCCACTTATGTATGTGTGCTGAATACTAATACCATGTTTCCCCGAAAATAAGACATCCTCCGAAAATAAGATCTAGCGCATGGAAAGATAAGACATCCCCTGAAAATAAGACCTAGCGCAACTTTGGAAGAAAAAATTAATATAAGACACTGTCTTATTTTTGGGGAAACAGGGTAGTTCTTCAAAAACTACTGTTTTATTTATGATCAATATTGTAATTTTACTCTGGTTTGGTCAGAGCTTGGCACTTTCAGAAAGGAAGTTGCTGTGATAATTCATAGGATCAAATACAGCCGTATTTTCATATGAGCTCTTTTGTTTGGTTTAATTAGAACAATAATTTAAACTGAAAAGAAAATATTTTGCAAAAGGAATTTAGATATAACTTATTCATCATCTTTATATTTATGACCACAGATTGCTCTTTCATGTTTTGTTCACAGTGATGTGGATTAATATCTACTAACAGGAAAAAATATTAGTAGCATAAATCTTTTGACATTTTTTACTTTAAAGCATGAGCATAATAATGAATCCTGTAGTTTTTTTTGTCTTAGGTACAATACCCTCATTATTATCATGCAGAGCCCTCTTCAAAAGCCACTTTTTGTTATTTATTTTTAATAATTTTTATTGATTTCAGAGAGGAAGGGAGAGGGAGTGGGAGAGAGCAAGCAAAATATCAGTGTTAAGAATCATTGATTGGCTGCCTCCTGCACACCCGACACTGGGGATTGAGCTTGCTTGCAACCTGGGCATGTGCCCTTGACTGAAACTTTCAGTCCACAGGCCTATGCTTTATCCACTGAGCCAAACAAGCTAGAGTGCAAAAACTTTTTAAATAACCCGAAACCGGTTTGGCTCGGTAGAGTGAAAGGTCCCAGGTTCTATTCCGGTCAAGGGCATGTACATTGGTTGCGTGCACATCCCCGGTAGGGGGTGTGCAAAAGGCAGCTGATCAATGTCTCTCTCATCGATGTTTCTAACTCTCTCTCTCCCTTCCTCTCTATAAAAAATCAATAAAATATATTTTTTAAAAACTTTTTAAATGAAATACCATCTTATTTAATAAAACAATTTTATTTTAGCATCTGTTGTTATATGCCTTGTTGATCAGCATCAACCAAAGCTGTCATAGTTTTTAAGATGAATTAACACATATTGTTACCTTGCTTCCAGGTAAT
This sequence comes from Nyctalus aviator, assembly GCA_036971965.1. Classification (NCBI taxonomy): domain Eukaryota; kingdom Metazoa; phylum Chordata; class Mammalia; order Chiroptera; family Vespertilionidae; genus Nyctalus; species Nyctalus aviator. The sequence goes on along the minus strand of CM072933.1, from coordinate 52,003,507 downwards.
CTATTTGGTATTTTAAAAATACTTAATCTATATAGATCACACAGAGGGAATATGGTATAATATTCTCATTCCCACCTGACTTAGTTTGTCTTATTATAAAAAATTTTAGATGAAATAAATTAATAATTAGTTATAAGGCATAAGTGAAAAATCTTAATGTGAATTTTATTTCTCTGGTAAAGAGCAAAATTTGTTATATTTCCTTTCAAAAAAGTGTAGTTTGTAGTTGCTTTATTTTTTTAATTTTAATTTTTTATTTTTTTATTGTTGATAATATTACAAATGTCCCCCATTTCCCATTTTGCCCCTAATTTATAGTTGCTTTAAGATAACATTTGCTCTTAAAGAGAAGAAAGAACTAAAATTTGTATAGGGAGGAAAGACGAATGTAGGAGAAAACGTTATTTCTTAAAGATTACTAAGAAGGATTGGAGAGTGGTATTAATGAAGATGACTTTGACTTAGGCTCTATCTTTATCTTGAATTGTGTCTTGGGAAAGTAAATTTTCCTGTACCTTGGTCCTTGTTAGAAAATAGAAATAATGACACTTATCCTAGATATAAACAGGAGTATTTTGAGCATCAAGTATTATGATCAGATTAAAGCACTTTTACATTGAGATAAAACTGCTCAAGTTAGAATCTCATTTTAACATCTGATAGTTCTTGGTTTTTACTTGGTCATATTTTAGTTTTAAGTTAAAATTAACCAATAAACAGAGACTTAAAGAGAGATTATTTTTTTTAGGAGAGAGATGGTAAACATTTTCTGGTGTTCTTTTAATGGTTGAGTGGTGTCAAGGTTGGCATTTCTGTGATTTTCTTGGCTTTTCCCTTAGGGTTACAGAATGGCTGCTGCTATTTGCATTGAGGAAAGAAAAATGGGGGAAGGGTCAGTCCTGGCTTCAGCTGCACTTTAGATCCAGAAAGCAAAAGTGACCCTGCTGATTTGTTTTAAAGGAAATACCTTGTGCAGGTGCGCTCGGACAGTGCCATGGAAACGGTGGCCCGTGCGCAGAAGTCGGTTTTTGGCTCTCGAAAGAAATTTCAGTCGTTGTGCTGTTGGTATTTGGCTCTGTTGACAAATGAGTTTGCCGACCACTGGCCTCGATTAATAGCTAAATCCATTACCTAGAGTTGGACATGCCTCTACCCCAACAAAATCAGAGTTCTGTTAACTAGGAAGAGGGAGGAGGGAATGAGGGAATAAGTATCCATTGGGCAACTAAAAGGATCTGAAACAGATTTTATCTTTTTTATCTGAAAACATTTTAAGACTAATAGTAACAAAAATCCAAAGTAAGTGAAATAGCTTAAACAATAAGAAAAATGCTAATATCACACATGGGATGAACATAGGGGTAATCCAATTAGTTAATTCCTTGGCTCATCAAAGTCTTTCTCTGTTTAAACTGTGCTGTTCTGCACATAGCAATTTAACCATAGGCTAACTCACTTCCTGACCACAGTGGCTGCTGGGGGCCAAGCATGATATGCAGATGTAGAAACTTCAGTTGACAGCATTCAATGGAAGAAGAGGGTGGCTGTCTCCTTTTACTTGGTTAAGAAATCTTTCCCCAGACACCTCTTCAACCTCCACCCAACAAGCTTCCTTCTAATTTTATTAGGCAGAACTTATTATATGTTCTTGTGTAAACAGCAAGGGGAATGGAACTAAAATTGTTATATTAGACAAACAGTTATCTCTAGAGAGTAGGGCTGTGCTTCTCTGAGTCACATGAAGGCGGGGCAAATACTTAAACACAAAAAGTTGGTGGGAGTAAGTGCATGCAGACATTGTCACCAAGGTAAAGGGGAGTAGGACAATTTGAAATAGGATGAATTCAAATTCTAAGCAAGGTTACAGGCAGAACTTCTTTTCTTTTTTTTTAATTAAAGAGCCAGCCCTATGTGCACTTAGTGGTTATCTCAATGCTGGCCTTGAAAAACAATGCTGTTCTATCGAATTAAAAAAAAAAAAAAATGCACCTGGCATGGTATTGAGATTGTGGGCATATCTGGTCTCTGGCCTGTAAGGTCAGACAGCTAAGTTTATCTTCATCATTCTTCAAACAGGCTAAAGCAAACTAGAAAGCAACATTTTATCTAGGAAGAACAGCAGAAAATTCCAAACAACAGTTTGTTGCAAAATAGGGGTTTTCCTTCTCAGAACCTTTAAAAATAACTACCTGCCCCTAAAGCGACGCAGTCGTGTAGAGTCCACTTGCGTATGGTGCTCTTGCGGCTGCCCTGGCCAGATATTTCAATAAATCTTTTGCCTGCCTTTTTTTTTTTTTTTTTTTTAAATAAATCATCAGCCTCTGGTGGTCTTATTTTGAACCTAGGGTTCGACCCCACAACAAATTAACAGTATCTGTTGTAGGGGGCAGCCTTTGATCTCTCTAACATCATGCATCCCCTGTCTCACATGCATATATTAGAAGCATTAGCGTTGACATGAAATATTCAGATCCTTCCCAAAGGGACTTACAACCCAGAGTTTCATTCACTTAATACTCAGCTACTACCCCAGGATTTTTGGATTCTCTGTAGTCTTCCCCATCAGGTCCAGGTGTGACTCTTTGTGGCCCAGCAATGTATGGCTAAAAGAGAAATTCCCGATGTCCAACACACCTAGTATTCAATGATGAAGAAATATGTCAAGTACTATATAAGCTTCCACTCAGAGGAAAGCTTGGAAAAAACCTTCAGTGGTCACTGCTCAATAGCACATAAGTTACAGAAAACTGCTCTTGTTGACTATCTTCATCATGCAATGCACTGACATCCCACTGGTCTCTGCAACTCGCCTATTTTTTGCGTTCTGATTCCTGTTGTAGATGTTTTAACTTAAGGATAGGAGAGAGGGAGTTTCTCTTCTTTATACAAAAAAATCCAATAGATTGCTGGGAAGGTAGGAAAATTTATTTAGCCAGGAATGAAAATCTAGTAAAATCAATAATGCTGAAAGTTTCTATGAAGGACAAAAGAGCACAATATAAATGTTCCTATATATAGTCACTTGTATCTTTTAGCCATTTGTCTCTATTTACGTGTGTGTGTGTGTGTGTGTGTGTGTGTGTGTGTGTGTGTTTTCTAAGCATGTAAGCTATTAAATATTTCTTACATGTGTTTGTTTTGAAATATAAAATCTATAGCTCCAACCCACCGCAGACCTCTTAATGTAACACTTTGTGGGTAGGAACTGACAGAAGGCCGGTGTGCCTGAGCGTGATGGAGGGAAATGCTGTGAATTTATGTTGGAGAGGTACACAGGGTCCAAACCCTGCTGGGCCTCAGAAGGCTGATGCATATAGTGCATATGAAGCCATTAATTGGTTTTAAGCAGGTGAGTGACAGGATCAGAGATCACTGGAGATTTTCATCTTGGAAGTGGCATGGTATGGTGCCCAGACAATAGCAGTGCAGTTAAAAAAGAAAGAGGTATATTTTAGAATTTGAGCCGAAAGACTAAGAGGAGGATCTTTTCTCCTCAAAGGGTAAAAGACAAGAGTTCCATTTTGGAGATGTTAATTTTGAGATACTTAAGCCAGCTAAGTCTGGAGGGATAAATCAAGCAAACACCAACAAAAAGATTTGGGAATGGGTGCTGTTATTTAAGGAGAGAGTGCAAGGGGGCTGCTGCTAGGTATTTTTCTTTGCATCATAACACTACTTAGTGTAATTTTATAATTTTAAGGTATGGCTCAGTGTTTGAGCAACGACCTATGACCTATGACCCAGGAGGTCACAGTTCGATTCCCGGTCAGGGCACATGCTCAGGTTGTAGGCCCAATCCCCAGTAGGGATGTGCAGGAGGCAGCCAGTCAGTGATTATCATTGGTGTTTCTATCTCTCCCCCACTCCCTTTATCTCTAAAGTCAATTAAAAATATATTTTTTTTAAAAAAGATATAACTAAGGATATGATCTGGGGGAGATCCAAGATGGCTGCTCGGGTAGACACCTAACCGCAGCAGCACACAACAATTTCAATGGAATACAACTAAAATGTAGAGTGGACATTGCCCAGAGCTACAGGTAGTCGACTGACTGAAAATGCTACAACAAGAAGGAAAGAGAAAACCAGAAGGAAAATCAGAGGAGCTGAAAAAAAGCCTAAGGTACGGAGACATGCTGCGCGCCCGCATGCGCGCGCGGAGAGGTCGCAGCCAGAGAGGAGGAGAAGGCTGGGGGCCTGCCTGGCGTTCCCTAGCAGAAAGGAAATAAAGCCCCCGGCCTGGGATGAACCCCCAAACCAGCAGTGCTGAGCCCCAGTTATGGGCCAGACCCTGGGGACCCAAGCTCGGGCAGGGGGAAACGGGGCTGTGAGGCGGAATCTCGGGGGAGCGGCGAAAAGCAGGGCCCCCGGAATCGCGCGCACCCTGCGCGCAGAGGACTGAATGTTGACTCTGATGCTGGATTGCCCTAGCGGGAAGAAACAAAGCCTCCGGCGGTGGCGGCGGCGCTAAGCCCCAGTCCGGACTTTCACCATTCTAGGCCAATCCCTGGGGACCCAGGTTTAAGCAGAGGGAGACGGGGCTGTGAGGTGGAGTCCTGGGGGAGCGGCGAAAAGCAAGGCCCCAGGAGTCCTGCGCGCACACAAACAAAGCCTCCGGCGGCGCTGAACCCCAGTCCGGACTTTCGCCATTCTAGGCCAATCCCTGGGGGACCCAGGCTTAAGCAGAGGGAGATGGGGCTGTGAGGTGGAGTCCTAGGGGAGCAGCGAAAAGCAAGGCCCCCGGAGTCGCGCGCGCACACTGCCCGCAGAGGACTGAATGTTGACTCTGATGCTGGATTGCCCTAGCAGGAAGAAACAAAGCCTCTGGAGGCGCTAAGCCCCAGTCCGGACTTTCACCATTCTAGACCAATCCCTGGGGACCCAGGTTTAAGCAGAGGAAGATGGGGCTGTGAGGTGGAGTCCTGGGGGAGCGGCGAAAAGCAAGGCCCCAGGAGTCGCGCACACTGTGTGCGCAGAGGACTGAATGTTGACTCTGATGCTGTACGCCCCTAGCGGGAAGGAGAAAGAAGGCTCTAGACTGGGGGAATGCGATGAGGAGCAGGAGCCCCTGCCGGACACCGGCCAGCCGGGCACCAGCAAGGAGCTGGGCGAGGGGGCCCCCAAGGGGGGGGGTGCCCCTGAGCCTTTGACCGCTGAGCGCGGGCAATGGAGCCGAGGCTGGGGGCTGCTTCCTTGGTGGCGCCGACCCCAGCAACAGGCCGAAGCAGCGCAGGAACCCGCGGAGAACAAAGGGGTGCCACAGGCCAACCTGCTGAGCTTCCAGGACAAGGAGGAAGAAACCAAAGAAGTTCTCAATGTGAAGAAATCAAGTGAGAGCAAAAGACAATAAAATTACTTAAGAAAGAATACAAAGAAGATCTTGAAAAAATCAAAGACTAAGTCAGAACTCAACTCACCAGCCAACATTGCAACATAAATGCGTTGTTGTTTTTTTGTTTGTTTGTTTTTAAAAAAAGAAGGAAAGAATGTTGGAACAGCGGCAGCCAGGCCTAGAGTGGCCAGGCACAAGGCGGTGGCAGCCAGGCCTGGAGCAGCAACAGCCAGGCCCGAGAGCAGCAGCAGCCAGAACCAGAGCAGCAACAGCCAGCACTGGAGCCAGCCTGGGCAGTGGCAGCCATGCCTGGGGCAGTGGCAGCCATGCCTGAGGCGGAGGTGGCCAAGCCCAGGGTGGCCAGTCCAGGAACACCAAGACCCGGAGTGGCTGGGCCCAGAGAGGCTGGGCCCAGAGCAGCCGGGTCGGGAGCAGCCAGGCCCAGAACAGCAGTGGCCAAGATAGGAGCATCCTGGCTGGGAGCAGCCAGGCTCAGAGCGGCCTGGCCCGGAGCAACTAGGCCCAGAGCAGACGGGTCGGGTGTGGCCAGGCCCGGAGCAGCGGCTGCCAGGCTAGGAGCGGCCAGGCCCAGAGCAGCAGGGTCGGCTGCGGCCAGGCCCGGAGCAGCGGCTGCCAGGCTGGGAGCGGCCAGGCCCGGATCATCAGGGTCGGGTGCGGCCAGGCCCGGAGCAGCGGCTGCCAGGCTGGGAGCGGCCAGGCCCGGATCATCAGGGTCGGGTGCGGCCAGGCCCGGAGCAGCGGCTGCCAGGCTGGGAGCGGCCAGGCCCGAGGCAGCAGGGTCGGGTGCGGCCAGGCCCGGAGCAGCGGCTGCCAGGCTGGGAGCGGCCAGGCCCGAGGCAGCAGGGTCGGGTGCGGCCAGGCCCGGAGCAGCGGCTGCCAGGCTGGGAGCGGCCAGGCCCGGATCATCAGGGTCGGGTGCGGCCAGGCCCGGAGCAGCGGCTGCCAGGCTGGGAGCGGCCAGGCCCGGATCATCAGGGTCGGGTGCGGCCAGGCCCGGAGCAGCGGCTGCCAGGCTGGGAGCGGCCAGGCCCTGATCATCAGGGTCGGGTGCGGCCAGGCCCGGAGCAGCGGCTGCCAGGCTGGGAGCGGCCAGGCCCGAGGCAGCAGGGTCGGGTGCCGCCAGGCCCGGAGCAGCGGCTGCCAGGCTGGGAGCGGCCCGGCCCGAGGCAGCAGGGTCGGGTGCGGCCAGGCCCGGAGCAGCGGCTGCCAGGCTGGGAGCGGCCAGGCCCGGAGCATCAGGGTCGGGTGCGGCCAGGCCCGGAGCAGCGGCTGCCAGGCTGGGAGCGGCCAGGCCCGGATCATCAGGGTCGGGTGCGGCCAGGCCCGGAGCAGCGGCTGCCAGGCTGGGAGCGGCCAGGCCCGAGGCAGCAGGGTCGGGTGCGGCCAGGCCCGGAGCAGCGGCTGCCAGGCTGGGAGCGGCCAGGCCCGAGGCAGCAGGGTCGGGTGCGGCCAGGCCCGGAGCAGCGGCTGCCAGGCTGGGAGCGGCCAGGCCCGAGGCAGCAGGGTCGGGTGCCGCCAGGCCCGGAGCAGCGGTTGCCAGGCTGGGAGCGGCCAGGCCCTGATCATCAGGGTCGGGTGCGGCCAGGCCCGGAGCAGCGGCTGCCAGGCTGGGAGCGGCCCGGCCCGGAACAGCAGGGTCGGGTGCGGCCAGGCCCGGAGCAGCAGCAGCCAAGTCCAGAGCAACTAGGTTGGGAGCGGCAGTGGCCAGACCTGGAGCAGCTGGTTGTGGTACGAACGAGAGCAACAGAGGCCAGGCCCGGTGCAGCCAGGCCCGAAACAGCTCGCTCCTCGCCTGCCCCCGCCCCAAGGCTGCCTCTCAGACACGGCTGGAGACTTTGGCGGGAAATTGAGGGTCTGCTGAATCAAGTGATGAAGGCTTAGATCTGAATGTGTTGAGTTAGTATAGCGCTGGGGTGTTGATCTGTAAGCGCCTTGGGTGGGGCCTGGATGTGGTTGGTTGAACTATTTGGAAATGTCTGTTGTCTGAAGTATATCATTGGGCATGTGGAGATATTATTGATATGAGAAAATGCTAAGTAACTGATTTACTATCTGAAAAGGGATTTACTATCGAGGAAAGGGAGGGAGGAAGAGACTAAACATAAACTGTGCACCTATGGATGAGGACATTGGGGGAAGGGGAGGGGGTAGAGGGTGGGGTGGGAACCTGGTGGAGGGAGGAGGAAATGAGGAACCTTTGTAATATTATGAACAATAAAGATTGATAAAAAAAAAAAAAATAAAAAATAAAAAAAATAAAAAAAAATAAAAAAGATATAACTAAGATTTCATTGCTTTTGACACCTTAGGACATTTGTCATTTACTCTCTTCTTCGTTTATTTAACACCTTTGTATTCTATCACTTTTCATATTGTGTTTGTTTATGTGCCTCCCCTCTCCCCCCTCCCGTCTCCTTCCAAGGATCACATCAGTTTTCAGAATGCAGTGCCTTGCCTAAACAGAGTATGCCTCTAATTAATGCTTTGTTAAATAAATATTTGAGATGATACAAATCCCAGATGCAAGTTATTTTAATTGGAATTTGTCTCTTAAATTCAGATAATTTTCTAGGAAGTTATGTGTATATATAATTGAATTTTCATGTATCAAGTGATCTTTTAGTATAATATTTATTAGTAGTAATATTTTCATTTTCATATCATTTTATATTATGATAAATTCGTTTGATCTGTATATAACCTCCTGATATAAATGGGCAGGTATTATTACCATTTTTTTAAATAAATAAAGAACTGAGGCTCAGAGAGTAACTTATCCATGAACATAATTGGGACTTGGACCTTTGACGTTTTACTATTTCAACACTATTTTGGCCACACATACTACTTTTTCTATGTCATTAGAGTTTTGAAAAATTAATAGCGTAATATATTATTTACCATTTGTTGTCTGTAGTTAGCCTGATGCTTCCTTCAGTTGCTGTGAGAGGATTTTAGAGCTAGTTAAGAGACCTCACGTCCTCTAGTACTGAGGACTTCCTGAGGAAGCGAGGCTGGAAAAGTGGTGTGGCTTATCCAGGAGCACCCATGGCTGATTGTGGGAGAGCCATTGTAGACCAGAATCTGGTCTCCTTATTTCCAGCTGTTAGGATTTCTTCCCTTTCTCCCTCCTTTGCCCTGGCTTAATTTTATATTTGATGTTCTTCACAAAAATGAAGTCTTTAAGTTTTGTAGTAATTTAGAGGAATAAGTGAAGATTATTAAAACTCAAGGTATGGAAATCGCCGTAATGTATTTAATAACACATTTTTTCCTGTTATCTGTGTGCATGTATGTGAGTGTGTTTTCCTTTCAATAGTTCCTTTCACCAGTAAGGTGAAATTTAAAGTCAGGTCTAATTAGTAAGCCTTGAACCACTTATTTAACATTTATAATTAAATGCATACCCAAATATCTTAATGTTTCCTACCTGTTTGGCTCTACATTTTATTTCCTTGAGATCAGCCTTTGTGGATTTCACCTGATTCATGGGGAGGAATTACTAAAATATTATTTTAGTTCTATTCTGCTTTCAGCCTGAAAAATTCAGTACAGAATATGACTGTATCTGTCATTTGAAGCTATTACACTCTAATGCGGGAATGATGTGCAGTTTCTGGCAGCAGAGTTCAATTTGAACCAGTGACCTTGAAGATAAAAGGCACTAGACACTATGATTAGTCCCCGTGCTCTCACAGTTCCCTTACATAAGCAATTAAAGTCAAAGCAAGATGCTTAGTAACTCCACTTCCACGTAAAAGCACAAATGAAAGGCTTATATTTTTTCTTAACCACTCACAGGTTTTAAACCAAAGCATTTAAGAAAACACACACACACACACACCCACACACACACACACACACACAATTTATTTGTTTTATAATGATTGGAAACAAGCTCAGCCTTCCCTGAAGTTGCTTCCATGTACCTTTCTTAAAACTTATGACTATGTTCTACCTTTGCCACTCTGATTTATCCTGGTGCAAACATTGTGCCATGTCATCTCTGCACATCCCAGTCTCTGGACTAGTAATTCTGAGCATAATAAATAGGTTAGTAATAAATGACTGTAACTTGTGTTTATGAAATTTAATGTTAATGAAAGACAAATTAGCTACAATTACTGTGATAAAAAAAAAAAAGCTTAGAAACGTTTCCTCATTGAAAACTAAAATCAAAGAATTAGCTTTTCAGAAATGGCTTAAATTTCACGTATGATTACAGGGCAGAATCTAGACAGTATGCTCCATGGCACTGGGATGAAATCAGACTCTGACCAGAAAAAGTCAGAAGGTGGAGTCACCTTAGCCCCAGAAGACACCCTGCCTTTTCTGAAGTGCTACTGCTCGGGCCACTGCCCCGACGATGCTGTCAACAATACGTGCATGTGAGTATTTCCTCTTACAGTTAGGAGGAGGGCATGGCATTCAGTGCTGTTTTAACAATTATTTACCTCATCTATGACTTTTTTTCCTTTAACTTTATATCATGTCTTCCTAAGAGCCAAAAGCTTTTTGCTCTTTATATGGGAATATTTATTTCTGTTGATTGGTGCTTACTTTATTCTTTTTTAATCTTTATTGTTGAAAGTATTAAATGTGTTCCCCTTTTCCCCCATTAAAACCCTCCAGCCCACCACTACTCCAGGCTTTCACCACCTAATTGTCCATGTCCCTGGGCTATGATATATGCATACAAGGTCTTTGGTTGATTACCTCCTACCCACCATCCTCCCCCACATTCCCTCTGAGATTCCACAGTCTGTTCATGCTGTCATGTCTCTGGATCCTCTTTGTTCATCAGTTTGTTTTGTTCATTAGGTTCCACATACGAGTGAGGCCATGTGATACTTGTCTTTCTCTGACTGGCTTATTTTACTTAGCATGATACTCCCCAGGCCCTTCCATCTGTCCAAAGGGTAAGAAGTCCTTCTTTACTGCTGCATAGTATTCCATGGTGTGAATGTGCCACAGCTTTTTATCCACTCATCTGCTGATGGGCACTTGGACTGTTTCCAGATCTTAGCCATTGTAAACTGCGCTGCTATGAATACAGGGGTGCAAACATTCTTTCTGACTGGTGTTTCTGGTTCCTGAGGATATATTCCTAGAAGTGGAATCACTAGGTCAAATGGCACTTCCATATTTAAGTTTCTGAAGAAGTTCCATATTGTTTTCCATAATGGCTGCCCCAGTCTGCATTCCCACCTGCAGTACACAAGGGCTCCCTTTTCTCCACGTCCTCGCCAGCACTTGTCATTTGTTGATCTGTTGATGGTAGCCATTCTGACAGGTGTGAGGTGATACCTCATTCTTGTTTTAATTTGCATCTCTTGGTGATCAGTGACTTTGAGCATTTTTCATATGTCTCTTGGTGGTCTGTATGTCCACTTTGGAGAAGTGTCTATTGAGGTCCTTTTTAATTGGATTGTTTGTCTTCCTTTTGTGAAGTTGTATGAGTTCCTTAGATATTTTGGATATTAACCCAGATGTATCATTGCCAAATAAGTTCTCCCATAAAGTGGTCTCTCTTTTCGTTTTGTTCATGGTTTCTTTTACTGTTTGAAAGCCTTTTATTTTGATGTAGTCCCATTTGTTTTCTCCTTAGATTCGTATGCCATAGGCGATGTATCTGTAAACATTGGTACAAGAGATGTCTGAGATTTTGCTATGTATGGTTTCTTCTAGAACATTTATGGTTTCCCAACTTACATTTAAGTCTTTTACCCACTTTGAGTTTATTCGTGTGTATGATGTCAGTTGGTGGTCTAGGTTCATTTTTTTGCATGTATCTGTACAATTTTCCCAACATCATTTATTGAAGAGACTGTCTTGACTCCACTGTATCTCTTGCCTCCTTTGCCAAATATTAATTGAGCATAATGGCTTGCGTCTATTTCTGGAGTCTCTGTTCTCCCCCATTGATCTATATGCCCATTCTTGTGCCAGCACCAGGCTGTTTTGATTATAGTGGCTTTGTAGTATAACTTGATATCTGGCATTCTGATTATTCCTACTTTGTTCTTTCTCAAGATTGCTGCAGCTGTTCAGGACCTTTTTTGGTTCCATATAAATTTTTGTGGTACTTATTCTAGATCTCTTAAGTATGCTATTGCTATTTTAATAGGAATTGCATTGAATGTGTAGAATGTCTTGGGTAGTATGGACATTTTAATGATATTGATTTTACCAATCCATGAACACAGTATATTCTTGCACTTGTTTATATCTTTTTTTTTAATATATATATATATATATATATATTTTATTGATTTTGTACAGAGAGGAAGAGAGAGGGATAGAGAGTTAGAAACACCGATGAGTCATTGATCAGCTGCCTCTTGCATACCTCCCACCGGGGATATGCCCGCAACCAAGGTACATGCCCTTGACCGGAATCGAACCCGGGACCCTTCAGTCCCCAAGCCGACGCTCTATCCATTGAGCCAAACCGGTCTTGGCTGTTTATATCTTTTTTTAACGTCCTGTAGTTTTCCAAGCACAAGTCTTATCTCCTTGGTTAAGTTTATTCCTAAGTATCTTAATGATTTATTGCAATGGTAAATGGGATTGTTTAATTTCTCTTTCAGAACATTCATTATTGGTATATAAAAAAGCCATCGATTTTTAAGTGTTGATATTTTATCCTGCTACATTGCCAAATTCATCTATTAAATCTAATTCTTTTTTTGGTGGAGTCTTTCTGGTTTTCTATGTACAATATCATGTCATCTGGGAATAATGAGAGTTTTACTTTCTCCTTTCTAATTTGGATGCCTTTTATTTCTTCTTCTTGTCTGATTACTGTAGCTAAGATATATGGTGCTATATTGAATAACAGTGGTGAAAACGGACATCCCTGGCTTACTCCTGTTCTTAGGGAAAATGGTTTTAGTATGATGTTTGCTGTAGGTTTGTCATATATGGCCTTTATCATGTTGAGATATGCTCTATTTATTCTCACTTTGCTGAGTTTTTATAAAAATGGGATGTTGGGTTTTATTGAATGCTTTTTCTGCATCTATTAATAAGATCACATGATTTTTGTCTTCCAATTTGTTTATGTGATGTATCATGTTCATTGATTTGCAAATATTGTATCAGCTTTGCATTTTTAGAATGAATCCCACTTGGTTATGGTGTATGATATTTTAATTATCCTAGAGGCCCAATGCATGAAATTTATGCAAGAGTAGGCCTTTCTTCCCCCAGCTACCAGCACCGGTTTCCCTTTGGAACCTGGGACCCGTGCTTCCCTTGCAGCTCCGGCTTCGTCCGGAAGGTTGTCCAGAAGGACCTCTGGTTTAATTAGCATATAACACTTTTATTATTATAGATTGCTGGGTGTGATTTGCTAATATTTTGTTGAGGATTTTAGCATCTATATTTATTAGGGATACTAAAGGCCCAGTGTACATATTCGTGCATCTTGAATGAAACAGTGGGCCATGAGGCTGCAGTGAGTACAGGGGCAAGTCTCAGCCCATCCTCCGTGTCCCTATCTGCCCCTCCTGCTGTGGCCCCCAACCCCTTGTTTCCTGGCAGCTCTGGTGCCAACAGCAGGTACAAGGGGTGACTCCAGCACTGGCAGCAGATGCAAGAGCCATGCAGGACCACAATGCACAAGAGCAGAGAATTCTCAGTAACCTCCAGAGGCTCACCCAATGCCATTGGTCAGCGCCCCGCCTTGGTCTAGCATCCCCGCTTACCTGCTCCATCATCCCACCACAGCCGTGTTCTGTGCTCTGCTGCCAATACCCGCCATGTTCCACATGCACCCCCCTGGTGGTCAGTGCACGTCATAGCAACTGTTTGTTCAGTTGTTCCACCATTCTGTCTATTTGTGTATTAGGGTTTGTTTTTTTTTTAGATATAGATATAGATATAGATATATAGATTGGCCTATAATTTTCTTTCTTTGTAGTGTCTTTATTTGGTTTTGGAATTAGAATAATGCTAGCCTCATAAAAAGAACTTACCCTGTTTCCCCGAAAATAAGACAGTGTCTTATATTAATTTTTGTTCCCAAAGATGCGCTAGGTCTTATTTTTAGGGGATGTCTTATTTTTCCATGAAGAAGAATACGGTACACATTTATTGTTAAATGAAAATAAAGGAAATTTATTACCTGTGTATGGTATGGGTAGCTGTCAACACAAACCAGACAAACTGTGAATCCTACAGTATTAAGAATTTACTCATTTATTCAATGACAATCATGTCATCATCTTCTGGAACATCATCATAACAATCCAATTCCTGAATTTCCTGGTGAATTTCTGGTGACTCCATTTCTTTCAGAATCAGTGGACCAAATCTCTCACGTTTAGCCTAGGGGGGGCCTTATTTTTGGGGGATGCCTTATATTTCACTCAAAAGAAAACCTGTAAGTAGGTCTTATTTTCGGAGGATGTCTTATTTTCAGGGAAACACGGTAGAAGTGTTCCTTCCTCTTGCATTTTTGGAGTAGTTTAAGGAGTATAGATGTTAGTACTTCTTTGAATATTTGGTAAAACTCCCCTGTGAAGCCATCCAGACCTGGGTTTTTGTTTGCTGGGAGTTTTTTAATTACTGCTTCTATTTCATAAGTTGTTATTGGCCTGTTCAGGTTTTTTATTCTTCCTGATTTAGTTTTGGGAGGTTGTATTTTTTTCTTTGGAATTTGTCCATTTCTTAACATTGTCCAGCTTGTTGGCACATAGTTGTTCATAGTATTTTCTTATAATCCTTTGTATTTCTGTGATGTTACTTCTCCAGTTCCGTTCTTTATGTTACTTACTTGGGTCTTCTCTCGGTTTCTTGATGAGTCTGGCTAACTGTTCATCAATCTTATTTATTCTTCCTCTCAAAGAACCAGCTCTTGGTTTCATTTTTTTTTTTTTTGTATTTTAGTCTCTATGTCATTTATTTTTATTCTGGTGTTTATTATTTTCTTCCTTCTGCTTACTCTGGGCTTTTATTGTTCTCTTTATAGTTCTTTAAGTTGTAGTTAAATAGTTTATTATTATGGTTATTTTTTATTTACTTATTTTTTAGGTAGGTCTGTAGTGCTACAAACTTCCCTCTCAGGACTGCTTTTGCTGTGTCCCAGAGATTTGGGGTTATTGTGTGTTCATTTTCATTTGTTTCCAGGAAGTTTTTTATTTATTTCTTGATCTCTGTAGTAAGCCATTCATTGTTTAATAACATGCTGTTTAGCCTCCACGTGTTTGAATGTTTTTTAGTGTTTTTACTGTAGTTGATTTCTAATTTTATTCCATTGTGATCTGAAAAAGATATTATATATAATTTCAATCTCCTTGAACTTATAAAGACTTGTTTCGCATCCTAGTATGTGGTCTATCTTTGTGAATGACCCATGTGCATTTGAGAAGACTGTATATTCTTCAGCTTTGGGGGTAAAATATTCTATAAATGTTAGTCAAATCCATCTGTTCCAGCGTGTCCTTTAGGGTCACTGATTCCTTATTCATTTTTTTTTGTCTGGAAAATCTATCCAGTGAATTCAGTGGGGTGTTAACGTTCCCTACAATGACTGTATTGTTGGTAATCTCTCCCTTAAAGTCCTCGAGAAGTTTTTTTTTAATATATTTAGGTGCTCCTATATTGGGTGTGTATATGTTAACAGGGTTATATCCTCTTGTTGCATTCATTCCTTTAGTATTATGTAGTGACCTTTGTTGTCTCTTGTGATGGCCTTCATTTTGAAGTCTATTTTCTCTGATATGAGTATTACTACCCCAACTTTTTTTCTTTTCCTTTTGCATGAAAAAAAAAAAAACAAAAAACATTTCCATCCTTTCACTCTCATCCTGTGTGAGTCTTTTGTTCTGAGATGGTCTCTTGTAGATTGCATATAGTTGGGTCATGTTTTCATATATGTTTAGCTACTGTATGCATTTTGATTGGAGCATTTAATCCATTTACACTTAAAGTTATTATTGACAGGTAGTTACTTATTGCCATTTTAATTCTGTGTGCCTAGCTTTCTCTCTCTCTTTCTTCCTATTACAGTAGTACCTTTAGCATTTCTTTTCTTCCCATTTTTTAATTAAGGTATTATATGTGTACATATCTTACTATTGCCCCCCCCTACCCTACTCCCATACATGCCTTCACCCGCCCACCTCCCCCTCCATAGTTTTCTGTCCTTTGGTTATGCTTATATGCGTGCATACAAGTCCTTCCGTTGATTTCTTATCTCCCCCACCTCTCCCTAACATACCTCTGTAATTTGATAGCCTGTTTGATGCTTTACTGCCTCTGTATCTTTTTATTCGTCAGTTTATAATGTTCTTTATTATCCACAAATGAGTGAGATCATGTGGTATTTTTCTTTCACTGACTGGCTTATTTCCCTTAGCATAATGTTCTCCAATTCCATCCAGGTTGCTGCAAATGGTAAGAATTCCTTCTTTTTTATGGCAGCATAGTATTGTGTGGATGTACCATAGTTTTCTGGTCCAGTTATCTGCTGACAGGCACTTAGGCTTTTTCCAAATCTTAGCTATTGTAAATTGTGCTGCTGTGAACATAGGGGTGCATATATCCTTTCTGATTGGTGTTTCTAGTTTCTTAGGATATATTCCTAAGAGTGGGATTACTGGGTCAAATGGGAGTCCCATTTTTAGTTTTTGTTTTTTTAATAAATCTTTATTGTTCATATTATTACAAATGTTCCTCATTTTTTCCCCCTCCATTGCTCTCCTCCACCAGGTTCCCACCCCACCTTCTGCCCTTTCCCCATACCCCATTGACCTCATCCATAGGTGCAGAGTTTATATTCAGTCTCTTCCCACACCCCCTCTCCCCTTTTCCCAGAGAATCAGTTCACTCCCCTTCCATTTCTCTGATTCTATTATATTCAACAGTTAATATTGTTCATCAGGTTTTTTAATTCACTTGGTTTTTAGATTCACTTGTTCATAGTTACGTATTTGTTGTTCATATTTTTTAAAATATATTTTATTGATTTTTTTTACAGAGAGGAAGGGAGGGAGATAGAGAGTTAGAGACATCAATAAGAGAAGACATTGATCAGCTGCCTCTTGCACACCCCTTACTGGGGATGTGTCCGCAACCAAGGTACATGCCCTTGACCGGAATCAAACCCGGGACCTTTTAGTCCGCAGGCTGACGCTCTATCCACTGGGCCAAACCGGTTTTGGCTGTTGTTCATATTTTTTATCTTTATTTTCTTCCTCTTCCTAAAAAACCCCTTAAGCAATTCATATAATTCTGGTTTGGCGGTGATGAACTCACTTAGCTTTTTTTTATTTGTGAAGCTCTTTATCTGGCCTTTGATTCTGAGTGATTGCTTTCCTGGGTAGAGTATTTTTGGCTGTAGATTCTTGCTATTCATCACCTTGAATATTTCTTTCCATTCCCATCTGGCCTGCATGGTTTCTGTTGAGAAATCAGCTGACAATCATATGGGTGCTCCTTTCTAGGTAACTATCTGCTTTGCTCTTGCTGTTTTGTTTGATTGTTTGTTTGTTTGTTGATTTTTTTAAAGAGAGGAAGAGAGAGAGGGATAGAGAGTTAGAAACATCGATGAGAGAAAATCATCATTCAACTGCCTCTTGCACACCCCCTACTGGGGATTTTCCCGCAACTAAGGTACATGCCCTTGACCGGAATTGAACCCGGGACTCTTCAGTCCGAAGGCTGACGCTCTATCTATTGAGCCAAACTGGTTTCGGCTACTCTTGCTGCTTTTAATATTCTCTCTTTGTCTTTTGCTCTTGGAATTTTAATTATGATGTGTCTTGGTGTGGTCCTCTTTGGATTCCTTTTGTTTGGGGTTCTGTGTGCTTCCTGGACTTATAAGTTTATTTCTTTCACCAGGTGGGGGAAGTTTTCTGTCACTATTTTTTTCAGTATATTTTTGATATCTTGCTCTCTCTCATCTTCTCGTACCTCCATAATTCTGATGTTGGTTCGCTTGAAGTTGTCCCAGAGGTTTCTTATACTATCATCAACTTTCTGGATTCTCTTGTCTACTTGCTTCTGCGGAAGAGTGTCCTCTGGCTCTTTGTGTTCCAAATCTTTGACTTGATTCTTGCAATCTTCCATTCTGTTTTTAGGACTCTGTATAATATTTTTTATTTCAGACAATGTATTCTTTATTTCTAGTTGATCCTTTTTCATATCCTCATAGGTCTCGTTTATTTTATTGGCCTTTTCTAGGAAATTTTTGAAAAACCTTATAAGCGTGGTTTTGAACTCTATATCCAGTCTCTTGTTGTCCTCCCATTTCTTTCGTTTGTGATCTGCTTGCTTGTTTCGGCATTTTCGCTGATTCCCTGAGTTGGCAGGGTGGCTCTGTGTGCTAAGGTGCCCTATATGGTTCAGTGGGTCAGCCTCCCAGTTGTCTGAGGTGGACCTTTCCGTGGTGGAGTGTAGAGCTCCTTTCCCTTTAGCATTTCTTATATGTTGGCTTGGTGGTTATGAACTCCTTTAGCCTTTTGTTGTCTGGGAACCTCTTAATTTCACCACCTATTTTGAATGATAGCCTTGCTGGATATAATAATCTCTGTTTCATATTCTTGCTTTTCAATATCTTGATACTTTGTGCCATTCCCTTGTAGTCTGTAGAGTTCTGATGAGAAATCAGGTGTCAGCCTTATGGGAACTCCTTTGTAGGTAATAGTTTGCTTTTCTCTTGCTGCCTTTAAGATTCTCTGCCTTTAATTTCTGGCAACATAATTATGATGTATCAGTGTGTGGGCCTGTTTGGGTTCTTCATATGCCTCCTGAATTTGTGTGTCTTTTTCTTTCATCAGGTTAGGGAAGTTTTCTATTATTATTTCTTCAAACATATTATCTACCTTTCTCCTTTTCTGCCTCTTATGGCATATCTGCTACGTGAATATTGTTAATGTTTCCTGTTGTACCACAGCTCTCTTAAGCTGTTCTCCTGTTTTTTCTTTTTTTTTTTTTTTTTTTTTGGTTTTCTGATTGACATTTTTCAACCCTGTCTTATAATTCAACAATCCAATCCTCACCTTCCCCTAATCTGCTGTGTATTCCTCCATTGTGTTCTTTATTTGTACTATGTCATTCTTTATTCCTGTTTTCATAGTTATATCTTTTCTCATGCTGTTGAGCATCTTTACCATTATTATTCTGAAACTCTGTATCAGATAAATTTCCTACCTCCATTTGATTTATTGCTTCTTCTGGAGAATTCTCTTATTCTTTCATTTGGCGGTTGTTTGTCTCCTCATTTTAGGTGCCAGCCTCTATGCAGTCTCCACTTTCCGTCCTCAGTTATTAGGGTTCTGTCCAGCAAGTCTTCAGTTGATTATTGGGGAAATTTTTCTGTATTATAGTTGTAATTCCAGATTGGTCCTGGGAGCGTATCCTTGTAGCATCTACTTACTCTGCTGCCATTTTTCAAAATTGTTTTTCTATCTTTTTTTTTTAATTGATTTTTAAGTTCCAGATAATGTGTCCTCCTTTTGCAAGTCTCTTTCCTTGTGCCTCCTCAGAGGTGCTATGTTGATGTATTTGTTGAGTAAGCACGAACCTATGGAGAATTCTTATAAGAGCGAGCGTATTGGAGCCCAACGAATGACATGTTGGGAAACAAGATCTCAAATGCTTTGTGATAGTTACTTTCTTAGAGTAAGATTGTAATATATCTTTGAAAATGAGATGAGAAGAATGTGATATTTAACATTTTGAATTTATTTAATGATCTTTTTATAAAATTATTGATACTCATAGAAAACATTGAGATTACAAAACAACAACAAATAAACAGAAAATAAAACACATGAAAATGGCACCAAAACCTTGTATTTCTAAATTGACTGAATATTTTACAGATATGTAAAAATGATATTGTGGGTGTTAAGCCAATTGTCCAAACCAATCTGATTATTGAAGGCATTTTAGTTTTCCTGCTTAGTTTTATGTTAGCTATTCAGCGTACTATACATGACCACGTAATTCTATTCTACATTTGAAGAATTGGGTCACTATCCAAAAAAGAATTCTCTGAACAACCCAATCTAGTCAATTAATTGTTTCCTTTTTATGTTTTATTTTGTACTTTTCTGGTAATTGGCTGCTCTTTGAACATGACCAGATATATAGTGAAATCTTGAAATTATATGATGGTTCTTCACATCATAAATTTGTTGTTTGTCCTCTGGTGGTGGTTGACTTTATTGTGACAGGCTGGGTGATCTATGTCATAGGGAACTACTCCCCACTATGTCACCAAATGGCTTCTTGCCAGACTTCACGTCCGTAGTGCCTGCCTAATGTGTAGGGTATTTGTTAGTGGCTGAATAACCCAGAGTGAAACCAAGTCATCGATTTTATCAGAATTTTGTCCCTCACTTCACCTTTTCTCCTTATATAAAATGAAAATTCATGCAACAGTAGGCCTTCCTTCCCCCAGCTCCTGGCACCAGCTTCCCTCAAGCACCCGGGACCTGGGCTGCTTCCTTCCAGCCCCAGCTTCATCCAGAAGGACGTTTGATCTAATTAGCATATTACCCTTTTTATTATTACAGATTGTTAATCCTCACCCAGAGATATTTTTCCCATTAATTTGTAGAGAGAATGAAAGCTAAGAGGAGAGCCAGAGAGAGATGAACATCGATGTGAGAGACAGGTTGGTTGCTTCCCGCACTTACCGCAATGGGACAGGGATTGAGCCAGCAACTGAGTTAGGAGAATGAATCCCGTAACCCTTTAGTCTGAAGTCCAATGCTCTAACCAGTGAGCCAAACCAGCTAGGACTCTGCAAGATTATTTTATTTATTTTTAAAAAATATATTTTATTGCCGAAACCGGTTTGGCTCAGTAGATAGAGCATCAGTCAGCGGACTGAAAGGTCTAAAGAGAGAGAATAATTGATTGGCTGCCTCCTGTACACCCTCCCCTGCAGTGGGGACCAAGCCTGCAATCTGGGCATGTGCCTTCACTGGATTTCCCTCACCAGAAATCACCGTGACCTCCTGGTTCATAGGTCAATGCTCAATCACTGAGCCATGCCAGCCAGGCGTCTGCAAGATTCTTTTAAGTAGAAGCAATACACTTCCTGATATGGACAGTAAGTATAGGAGCACACAAAAAGTTTTTAGGTTTTTTTCTATCCATTAAAGTATAAATGAACATATTGGGGGAAACTCCAGCATATAGATAAATTTTATTAAAGACAAATACATTTATATAAACTTCTTAAAAACTCAGCTATTCAGAAGTTCTCTCTTTTTTAAAAAAATCCTCACTAGACAATATTTTTTTCATTGCTTTTCAGAGAGTGGAAGGGAGGGAAAGTGAGAGAGAGACAGATAGAGACATCTATGTAAGAGAGACACCTTGACTGGTTGGCTCCTGCATGTGCCCCAATTGGGGCAGGAAGCAAACCTGCAACCTAGGTATGTGCCCATTGAACCCGCAACCCTGAGCCATACCAGCCAGGGCAAAAAGTTCTCCCTTTTTTATGTTCAGTAAAACATGCCTCTTAGGATCATAGTCTATTCTAAAATACACTTGGTTATTGAGTCTGTTTTCATGTCATGTTTTTACTTCTGTACAGTATGTGAACATTGGAAAATTTTATGCATTAAAAAAGGTTATTTTTAAGTATATTTTTTAAAATTAAGATTGTTTACTTTATAAATTTTTACAAATTAGCTCTCTGTACTCACATCACTCTATTAGCAAAGAGAAGTTCCACAATGATTCCTATGTGGAGGACTTGTTTAATAGAATTCCTACTTGACATAGGACTCTTATTGGACCTTTAGGTGTTAGCTCAGATGCAGTCACTTGCATTTGCCTTAAAGCCTTTGTGGTGTGCCAATAAATTCCAACAAGGTACTCAAGGCTGTAAGTATCTGGTCACATTCAAGCACATAATCATTAGTACTTGCTGATACTAAGTTATGTTTTGGGTGTTTTCCATTTCTTAGGAGTTTATTTTGTTTGTTTTTTCTTTTAGAACTAATGGACATTGCTTTGCCATCATAGAAGAAGACGACCAGGGAGAAACCACATTAGCTTCAGGATGTATGAAATATGAAGGATCTGATTTTCAGTGCAAGGTAAGATTTCATTTGGGGCCCGTTAAATAAAGTAGAGAGGGGCCAGTAGAAAGGACCAGCTCTCTCAGAGAGGTGCCGTCTGCACAGTACGTTATGTTCTTCAAGCAGATATATGTGGGAAGCTTAGCTCTTACTGCAAGTGACATGACTGTGGTAATTGAAGTTCCCAAGAACTTAAAAAAAAAAAGTTTTAAATCATCCTCTTTCTAAATTGTTGTGGCTGTAAAAAGTGACACTGTCACACTTATTTGTGGATTAAAAAATTGAAAAGACTGTAAGATGATGGGCGCTAACCTTTGTATCTCTGAGACAACTCTTAGGAAGCTACGTCCTCGTGAGGGATTTCAGTGAGGTGTTCTAACAGCAGCAGCGAGGGGCCGTGGCTGGTAATAGTTTATGGACAGCCTGTGGACTCTGGGTTTAAACCTAATCTCTTCAGAAGTCTGTGTAGTAATTTTGTTCCATAAGAACCTGTGAATGTTTTTAAAAAGCAGCTCCAGATCGAATTGTTTGTACACAAATTTAAGTCTTGGCTATTTTTAAAAATTATTTGATTTAGAAATTCTCAGGCTTGATAGAAACCTTAAAAGTTACATGTTTCATGCCGAAACCGGTTTGGCTCAGTGGTAGAGCGTCTGTCTGCGGACTGAAAAGTCCCAGGTTCGATTCCGGTCAAGGGCATGTACCCGAGTTGTGGGCACATCCCCAGTAGGGGGTGTGCAAAAGGCAGCTGGTCGATGTTTCTCTCTCATCGACGTTTCTAGCTCTCTATCTCTCTCCCTTCCTCTCTGTAAAAAATCAATAAAATATATATATTTTTAAAAGTTACATGTTTCAACTTCTCAGCTAATGTTTGTGAACCTCCTCTTCTCTCCCCCCCTCCCTCTTTCCCCTACACACACACACACACACACACACAAACACACACAGCACATCTCATCCATTTTCTATTCGTCATCTCCAGAGTTAGGTCTCGGCACTTCCCAGATCACCTATTTCGTTGTAAGATGATGGCTTAATCCTGAGAAAGCTTCTCCCAGTGACTGTAAATCTATCTTCCTTTTTTGGGCCACAGAGAACAAATAGAATCCCTCTTTAATATGATGGGCTTTTATTAGATGAAAAAAGGGGGGTTTTTTTTGTCCTGCTTTTCCTTCTATACACTCCAGTCTTTGCCCATGAAAAAAATAGTTCCAGTGACTTCGGCTGTTCTTATATGGTCAGCTTTAGAGTTACTCATGCTACAGTTTTCAGTGTAATAGATAGAATTGAGTGTGGTCTGACCAGGAGAAATAACTCCTTTCCCTTTTTCTAATATAGCCAACTCTCATGGTAGGTGTTTGTCTCCCCATGTTCTTGAAACATGGAGCTTTCTGTCTGCTGAAGTGCCACGTCTTTCACTACTCCTGAGCCTCACCTCTTCCATCTGTTATTGATGTAGTTGTTTGTCTGACACAAATAAGTAGATGAAAGCAAGGAGTTTTGTTACACAGTTGTCACATACTTATCTATTTTAAATTTCATCCTAATTCTATTAAGTAAGTCCTTTGCTCTACTTGGTCAAAATTTGGGAACATGCTGATTTGTTTTTCAATCAATTTTTGTGCCATTTGCATATTACCAACCACACAAACAAGATGCGTTTTTTATTATTGAAAGTAATTTTGGGGCCTGGCCCTCATGGCTCAGTAGTTGAGTATCAGCTTATGAACCAGGAGGTCACAGTTCAATTCCCGGTCAGGGTAATTCCAGGGTTTCTGGCTCGATCCCCAGTAGGGGGTATGCGGGAGTCTCATCATTGATGTTTCTTTCTCTCTCTCCTTCTCTCTTCTTCTGTGAAATAAATAAAAATATATTTCAGAAAGTAATTTTTGGTAATAGTATCATTATGGGCGTTCAGCATATGATTAGAAGGTCTTTAAAGAATTATACAGCTTGGCTTGTGTGGCTCAGTGGTGGAGGGTTGACCGTGTACCAAGATGTCAGAGCCAAGCAGGTATGGGCTCGGTCCCAGCAGGGTGTACACAGGAGGCAGCCCATTCCATGTTGATTTTTTTTTTTTCTCACGGATGTTTCTGTCTCTCCCTCTCCCTTTCTCTCTCTCCAAAATCAATAAAAACGTATCTTTAAAAAAGAATTATTTTACAGTGTTATAACAAACTCCTCCATTATCATCTTTTTGTTTATGTGAACAAAATATCTTAACTGCTAACCCCCCAAAATGGAAATAGGAAAACAGGGCTAAAATTAATGCTGAACCTTCTCATTCCAACAAGAAGTAATATTTGTCCATGAATCTAAGAACTAATTTCATCCATCACATACCTTTCCAAATACTATATCACTAGGGCACCATTATTATGGGAGATGTGTCAGCCTAAAACTATGTGAAGGATACATTGTTTTTCAGAACTCTTGTAGGGGTTGTACAAGCAAGACATTTTCCCTTCACTTCCCTAACTTTCTGTGTGTCTCACCAAATGTCACGAGCCCTTCCCCAGCACTGCACCTGAGGAGCACGGCTCTTCTCGGTCAGCCTTTCCCCAGGGCGTCACACATTGCCTGGCCGGCGGCAGAGCAGCTTCGAGTGAGAATCGCTTGCTGTGCCCAGGTTTTTTCCTGTAGGATGGATTTCTTCTCAGAAACTGCCATCCCTTTTTATTTGGCTTTGGTTCCTTTTTCATGCCCCACTTCTTCTCCCCTCCCCTGCACGCTCACTACATATCCCATTCTGTGAATGCCAAGCGAGTTCTCCCACCAGAACTTGTTGCCCACATACATCTGGAGATGCAAATGGACTTGGCTGACAGATGGGAGTAGGAGGGAGGGAATGGGAAAGGTTGTGTCATCCAACTCCATGCTCTGGCACACCTGACTTTGCCAGCCCAGTTACCTGTATAGGAAAGATGTGAGGTGGGGCTGATGTTACTTATTCTTGTTGAAACTACATTCAGTCTTGCAGGGATTTGCAAGCATTTTTAACTTTTTCTAGAATCTTGACTGGGATCAATCCCAAGTTTACTAGAAGCAGAATTCATTTCTTGAATATTTACTTTTTTCATTGAACACTTGGTCTGTTGTAACTCATTTTCTCCCCTTGTCCTGTAAGACAGACATTTTTATCCTCCATTTTTTTTATAAATGCTGAACATTTTTAATGCTTCTGTCACTTCACAAAACATCTTTTGTTGACATTCTACAAATAACAGCATCCAATAATGTCCCAATCCTTTCTTCTTGAGAAGATAGTTTATATATCTTTTTGACTTCTGTAATATTTGTTATTTCAGAAAGATTTTCCAGGGAAACTTGCTGACCTTTTACCTTAGCTATTAGGTCTTCTTTATCTATTTGTTTTTCTCATCTTTAATGCAAACAATTAGAACTGAAGTGTCATTTGCTGAGATACCAAATTTTTTCAAAGCCTCTGAAATATTGTTATTTGGGGACAGGTTGAAAATAATTTCAGTAGATAGAATTCTCGTCTTCATTTTTCCTAGTTTGTAGGGATGAACTGCTTTGTTTGCTGCCACAAGTATCTGAAATGGATAGACAATCACTGTAGGGTTTATCGATGAACAATCAATAGCACTTTCCATGGCCTTTTTTCTTAAGTCTCCGGCATTTTTTACATCTTTAAATAACAGAAAGGTCATCCTGCATTCGGGAAATAGGTCCAGCTGAAGTGTTAACTGCATTTCATAGGTAAGCAGGATTCGCTGCCTCCCGTGTCCGTCCCGCTGTCCTCCATTTTTAAGCAAAAGAAAATAAAGCCCAAAGAGAAGTAAGTTTATTGCTCATGGTCACAAAGTTAAATAAGTGGCAAAGCAAGGAAATAAGCTATTTTATTCCAAAGCCCTTGCCTTTTTCAAAATACCATGCTGCCTCTCATCTGTTATTGGCAAGGTGTACTTTCTTTCCCTTTTAAAGAAAAGCAATACAACATTTAGCTATCTAGTTTCCAACAGTCCTTGTCTTTACTCATGCTGTCTTCCTGCCGTCTCACAGGTGTGCCCATCTTCTGATGTGACTCACCTAGTCGGGAGACAGGGATTCACACATCTGGGATGGCAGCTCCCACTTCCTGGTGTTTGCTCTTCCTTCTCCAAGCTTACGATCGTTTTTGATAGAGAAGACTGGAACTTGTACTTTTTTTCTTACCTACTAATCAGTCAGCAATGCACCCATTGCCGGTCTGTCTTCCAGCCCTGGTGTTTCTTTACCCAGCACTGCACCTGAGGCTTCTTCAGGGCTCAGCTCATTCTGGACTGCAGCCTTCATGGCCTCTTCTTGGATGCTTGGCCATTCCTTTGCTCACTGTTGGTTATACACTCTTCATTCCATCCTCCAGGAAGGGGATTGTTTTCAGATCTGGGATGATTCCAGAGTCAAGGGTGTGAGTCCTAACATTTTTCTCTTTCTCTTCATAATCAATTGTTAAAAGTAAAGAATTCAGTAAAAATGTACAACTTGTCCTTTTGGAGGTATCCCGTGTTCTTGACCCATCTCTTCTTACAGAATCTCAAGTCATGGACTTAATATATTCACATTTTTAAAGTAACACCTGATTATACTGAGATTTTACCATCTGACCACCTGATAAAAAAGTCGCATGGTCCATTCCTGCTTCTAATCTTGCCACTTTTATAATGACAAAAAAATTTCTAAGGTCCAGAATGGTACCTCTCCCAGGTAGTACTGAAATGTCCACACTCAAGTGAAGAACTCCTCTAATACTATATAATTAGTTAAATAAAACTTCACACAGTTTTTGATATCTGTTCCCATGTCTTTTCTCTGTGCTTATGTTCTGATCTGTTAAGAATACATTGCATCTCATACCTGGTTGGTGATCTCTTAGAAGCTCTCAGGAATATTGTTTTGTATTTCGCCCTTTCTTTCTTCACCACATAGGCATCCACGTGCCTCCACATCAGGGCATTACAGCAGCACGGCTGTTCTGTGCGGCATCTGCGGTCTTCCCCCTCTCCCTCCTCCCTTCACCGGGTGTCTGTGGCTTGGGACGCTCCACGATTTAGTTTGATTTTGTTTGATCCATCGACGTCTCAGCACACTGAGCGCCCATGCTTCCCTTCTGGTTTATCTTTGTAGTAAATGTTTTACCCATGCTTTTTAGAAAAATAGCTCATGACTTGACTTTTTTTTTTTTTAACTAAATTAAGAATGCCAAAGTTTGGTTGAAAATACTTAAAACTTTGTTTGTCTATAATTAAGTTATGGTTTAGTTCTAACATACCATCCACATATGTAGGCTCTCCTTAGGAGAAACCATTTTAGCCCAGCTGGCATGGCTCAGTGGTTGGGTGTTGACCTATGAACCAGAAGGTCACAGTTTCCTATTCAGAGCCCATCCCCAGGAGGCAGCCAATTAATGATTCTCTCTCATCATTGATGTTTCTATCTCTCCCTCTTCCTTCCTCTCCGAAATCAATAAAAATAAATTAAAAAAATAAAAATAAAAACCATTTTATAGTCTTCACTACTATAAACTATTTCAGCACAAATTCTAATTGTTAAGGATCTTTTTTTTTTTTTTTTTTTCTTGCACATAAAATGTTCAGGTGCTTTTCACCCAATGAATTAGAAATTGTATTTTAATGAATATTTAATATTTTTCATTATCAACTTAGTATATCAAATTATTTCTAATTTTATCATTATTCTCCTTCTAGGATTCACCAAAAGCCCAGCTTCGGCGGACAATAGAATGTTGTCGGACCAATTTATGTAACCAGTATTTACAACCTACACTGCCCCCTGTTGTTATAGGTAAGTTAGCAAAGAAAAGCAGGATTACAATTTTCAGTAAAATATTTTCTCTGCTTTTAACAATATACAAATTTTCTAGAATTTAACACTACAAGTGATTTTATTTTTCTTTCAGTAAGATGTGGGAAAAATACAATGTGCTTATTCATTGTTTGCTTTCACTGGCAGGTCCGTTTCTGGATGGCAGCATTCGATGGCTGGTAGTGCTCATTTCTATGGCTATCTGCATAATTGCTATGATCATCTTCTCCAGCTGCTTTTGTTACAAGTAAGAAGATAATTATTTTGATGCAAAATATTTTGTAGAATAGTAGGTATAAATAGTTGTTAAAGCCAGTGGGCAGAAATCATCAATTGCTAGCTGTAATTTAGAAGCCATTCCTTGTTTTCTCTGTTTGTCTCCTTAAATTAACTGTATTATACTTTTCTTTTTTGTGGTTGTTAATCCTTACCAGAGGATATTGCTTTCCAGAGAGAGTGGGAGAGAAGAGAGACAGAGAGAAACATCAGTGTGAGATAGTCACATCGATTGGTTGCCTCCAGCACACACTTTGATGAAGACAATCAAAGTGTCCTTGACCTGATTTAAACCCAAGACCCCCAGTCCATGGGCCAATGCTATATCCACTGAGCCAAACCAGCCAGGGCACTTTTTTTAAGGTAAAGGAGGATCTCGCTACCAATCAATTAATTAGACATAACTTTATACTTACTATGTCATGGGTAGTTATGATTTTCTTATTTATGGAATATTAAACTTTCTTATATCTGAATGTTTAAACCCAGTTCTAAGAAAACAGTAATATTACTTTTCTTTAGTTATTTGGGCTTAAGAATTGTTTTATTCAGTTATGATTTCAGAAGACGTTGCTAAAAGAGAAGAGTAATAAGAGGAAAACATGAATTTCAAAAATAAAACATTATCTTACTGACATATAAATTCAGAGAGATTAGTGGAACAGGTTATTAAACCCATAGATAGATACAACTATATAAGGAAATTTAGTATAAAGACAACATTTCAGATCATTGAGGAAAAGATGGATTAATAAGTAGATTTGGAGTAGGTAGCTTTATTGAGGGGAAAGTGAAGTTGAATCAATTCCCTATTTGGTAATAAATTTTAATTAGATTGGAGCTAAATATATATACAAATGAAATGATTAAAGTAAGAGGACAAAACATAGAGGATTTTAAAAAAATAATCTCAGAGGGTGAAGACCTTTGTGAGTCTGACACAAAATGTAGAAACAAACAAAAATCCGTAGGCCATGGCAGGAAGCTCAGTTGGCTAGAGCATCATCCAGTCTCCATGCACCAAGGCTGGGCACATACAAAAATCAACCAGTGAATGCACATATAAATGAACAACAAACCGATGTCTCTCTCTCCTCCTCTCTCCCCTTCCCTTCCATTTCCTTCCTCTCTAATATCAGTAAATTTAAAAAAAAAAAAATTTTTAACCCTTAAAATTAAAAAACAAAATATTGATGATGTCACCTACCCAAAAATAAAATTTTATTATATGGCAGAAATCACCATTAGAAGACGACTATCAGTGAAAAACATTGGCAGCTCATATTTCAAATAATGGATTTCTCAAATATAAAGAACTCATATAAGTCAGAAAGGAAAAACATCTGTCAAATCCCTGGGAAAATAGGCCACAAAAATGAACATATGATTTATTCGAAAAGAAATATATGTGGCTCTTAAAAATTAAAAGATAACTGAAGAACACCCATAATAGAAATTAAAATCATACTGAGATTGTTTTTCACCTATTATACTGGCAAGGATTTAAACATTTGGTAGTCAGTCTTTGAGATAAGAGGCAGCTTGGGCCTACTGCTTATTTACTTTTGCTCCCCCGACTCAACAGCAATAGTTTTTAACTTCTTTGTCCAACTAGGACAAGGAGCACGGGAAGTAACAGCAAAATCTTTGGGACCTAAGAAAGGTGGATTAGCCAGGACTGGTTTGGCTCAATGGATACAACTATCAGTCAGCGTCGGCCTGCGGACTGAAAGGCCCCAGGTTCGATTCCGGTCAAAGGCATGTACCTTGGTTGCTGGTACATCTCCAGTAGAGGGTGTGCAGGAGCCAGCTGATCGATGTTTCTCTCTCATTGATGTTTCTAGCTCTCTATCCCTCTCCTTTCCTCTCTGTAAAAAATCAATAAAATATATTTTTAAATTAAAAAAATTAAAGAAACGTGGATTAATAGTAAGTGACTGCAAACCTAAAATATTGGAATCCCAGGCTGGAAATTGATAGCCAGGAAGCAGCCAGTTTACACTATAGAATTACCCAAGAAGCTCAGGAATTGGTAGTCCCAGTTATCTGGAAGTGAAACAGAGAGTGGCAATAAAACCAAGAAAATTACTTAAAAGTCTGATTTTAGAAAGGCAGAAGCTGAATTGGTTATCTAATACTGCATTAAGAAATCACTCCTAGCCCTAGCTAATTTGGCTCAGTAGATAGAGTATCAAACCATGTACTGAAGAATCCTGGGTTCGATTCTGTTTAAGGACATATACCTTCATTGTAGACTCAATCCCCAGCTCTGGTTGGGGTGTGTGCAGGAGGCAACCGGTGGATGTTTCTCTCTCACATCGATGTTTTTCTGTCGGTCTCTCCCCCTCCATTCCACTTTCTAAGAATCAATAGAAAAATATCCTCCCATGAGGATCAACAACAAAACCAAACACTCCCAAACTTGGTGGCTCAAACCAACAGTTACTGTCCCTCACTGTTTCTGTGGGTCAGGAATTGAGTGACTTGTCTGGCTGGTCCAGCATCCCCCCTGAAGGCTGGGCTGGAGCTGGTGAGCACATCCCGAGGTAGCTCCCCTCCTGAGCTCAGAGGTCGGCAGGCAGTCTGGTTCCTGTCTGGGAACCTCGCACAGAGCTGCCTGAGTTCTCACAGCTGCCGCAGAGGCCGGCTCCCTGCAGAGGGAGTGACCTGAGACCACGGAGGAAGGCAGTGCTGTTCATAATCCAGACCAGCGATTTTCTGCTGGGCGCCGCAAAAATGTTTAAAACACACAATACCTGACCATTTAGTCAGGTACGGACCTCTTTTCTCTCAAGTTGTCAAATTGGAAATTGACAGCAGCCAACGCAACAATAGCCATTAGATGTGAATGAATCAGATTTATATCAATTTTTTTTCAGATAAGAAAACACTAACTTTTTTTGGTATGTCACAGAATTTCAGTGATTAGTTTATGCACCATGAGGTAGAAAAGGTTGGAAATCGCTGGTCCATCCTCACTTCTGCCATGACCTGTTGGTCCCTGGGCCAGGCCTATGCACTGTG